>CAOJBJ010654906.1:0-12210 GCA_948291685.1 Euphorbia celastroides
TCTCTCTCTAAAACTCTTCTATATTTAAACCCCCAAATTCCTCTGTTCACTCGTTTCCGCTCTATTACCCTAACTCCGGCGAACGCGGCGGCGCTTCGGCTGAGCCGATCACGATGACTCGGCGGTGCTCGCATTGCAGCAACAACGGCCACAACTCCCGCACCTGCCCCACGCGCTGCGCGACCGGCGCGTGCTCCTCACCGTCCTCCGGCGTGAGGCTGTTCGGTGTCCGGCTAATCGATGGCTCCATCATTAAGAAGAGCGCGAGTATGGGCTATTTGTCGGCGCACTACCATTCTTCGTCATCGGCGGCGGCTTCACCGAATCCTGATTCGCCGTTGTCTGATCACGCACGCGCTTCCGGCGACGTTCGCGACGGGTACTTGTCCGATGATCCGGCGCATGCTAGCTGCTCCGCCAATCGGCGCGGTGACCGGAAAAGAGGTTGGTCTTTGTTGATTGTTTCGCGGTTATTGATGTGATTTTGTTTTGGATGTTGGGGTTGTACTGATTTTCCATTGTGATAGGCTGATGAACAATTAGGAAATTAATGCTTTTACCATGAGATTTCATCGTTATCGTTATAAATTTCCCAATTTATGCTGTTGGATGAGGTTACTGTTGATCATATATTTATAATATTATAATTATGTTAAGGATGAGTAGTACGTGTAGAAAAGAAACGATATACTGCGACCTTTTCTTCACCTTGCATTCTTTTATGCTGTGCTATTATTGAAAAACCAGCCATTTTTTATATTTGTCTTTCAAGGGGTAACTCAATTGAGGGTTTTTGAAAGACAGAGAGAGAGAGAGTAGGATGTGCGTATATTTTACCTGTTGTTCAATCATCTAATTGTGGTTTTTGCTGATTGTAGTACGTTAAAAAGAGAATTTATGTTGGTTTGAAGAAAAGATATGCCTTCAAATTCTCATATACTGATGTATCTCTTTGTTGAATAAGGAACTAAAAACTGTTAGTTTGCATTAGGGGTTTTGGATGGCATTGTGAACATGTATTCATCTTGGTGGTGGGTCCATTGTCAAACATGCTCTTCAACAGGACACTGTTGTTGCAACTAGCTTGTATTTTACTGGAAATAAACTCCCTGCATTTTAAGGCAAATCTTGCGAAAAACATTGATTTTCCATTTTGATGATGCCCATTTGATGCAGTAAGCCTGATAGTTTCCTTTCCCATGTTTCTGGGGTGGTGATCAGGGGAGTTTTTTTTATTGGCTTTTGGTGTTGATTCTGTTTTCACTCTCCATAATTCTAGAATCTGAACCTTGAAACAAGTGGTGGGCCTTTCCCCTGCTACTCATTGTTTCTTCAGTGCTTGACCTTTTCAATTTTGGAATTTGCATCATATGAAGTTTAGTGGTTTGAAGTTGTATTTTTTCTGATATTGCAGTAGTGGTGACCATATGCACTAACAAAACTCGTATTGCTCAAGAATTCTGTATGTTCACTCATTTAATTTTGTATGTGAATGATGTTAGGTGTCCCATGGACAGAAGAGGAGCATCGACTATTTCTAGTCGGTCTTCAGAAATTGGGGAAAGGAGATTGGCGTGGGATAGCCAGAACTTATGTGGTTTCCAGAACACCAACTCAGGTGGCAAGTCATGCTCAGAAGTATTTCATCCGCCAGAGTAATGCCACTCGAAGAAAGAGACGGTCAAGCCTTTTTGACATGGTCCGTTTCTTCCCCTCTGTCCTCTTTCCTATATACTTTATATATAACTTGCAAAAATGCACCAGTTAGCCCTGAAATGCCCCATTTGTCAGCCTTTGGTTGGCTTGACTTTTTAAAGATGTCATTTTTCTATCTCCAAGCAGAAGTTCATGTGTGGCATTTAGGGGTGAGTGATACAAAAAAAGAAAACTTCAGGGGCTGAGAGAATCTTTAGAAAGTTCGGGTCCTTTTGGTTGCAGCTTTAGGTTTTAGCTATGTATTTGGCCCTAAAGTTCTGATTTGGGATTCTGAAAATACCCTTAATAAATAGCGTCTAGAATTATGTCAATATCTTTTACAACTATATGCAGATATCATTTGTATCATCCTTCAACCTCGAATTGATCTGATTATCCCTGTGATTGAATTGTATTTTCAGGCTACAGAACCCGAACCAGTACCTGAAGACCAAGAATTGCCATCATATCATGAAGAAAACCGAAATTCAGATGCACTGCCCTTGCTAAACCTCTCACTGAATCCACAATACGAACCTATGGAGACCCAATCAGTGGACCCAGATGAAACCAGGGCAGCTCTAAACAACTTCAAAGAGACCCAACCGTTTGTTCCCGGGTTCTACATGCCGGTTCCTTATCCATTTTGGCCTCTAACCACAGCCCCTTATGAAGAAGCCAATGGTGCAGAGACCTCGAGCCACGAGGTGGTAAAGCCGGTGCCCGCGTTGCCCAAGGAGCCGGTCAATGTCGATGAGCTCGTCGGCATGACTCGCCTTAGTATAGGAGAGACCGAGAGAGGCCAAAGAGAGCCTTCGCCTTTGTCTTTGAAGCTGATTGGGCAGTCGAGGCAGTCGGCTTTCCATCCTAATGCACCGGTAAGTGGTTCAGATTTGAGCCAGGGCAAAGGTAGCCCTATCCAAGCAGTATAAAATTAGTTGAGTTAATAGTTTTTAGTTTATTTTCTGCTGTAAAATCAGTTTTTTTGTTGCATTTTTTCCATTCTATTTTAAGTTTTTTGGGGTCCTTGTAGCATAGGGTGAATTTGGTTTCAAATATTCATTCTTCCTAATTGTAGTTAGCTAGAGTTTTAATAATTCTAAATGTGTATGGCAACAAATTGCAATTTTCTTACCATTCTTTTAAAGATTGTATTTGGTTCAAATTGGGAGATTTAGTTTTAGATGCAATTTCATTTCACAAGTTCTTAGCTTCCAAAAATAATTATAAAATATACCATGTATCAAATAATAAAAAGTCTAGGCTTTTTTTTTGGTTGCTTGATACTCGCAGAGATCATTTTTCCGGCCGCGTGAATTCTTTATAAAAATAGAATATATAAAAAAAAGAAGGGAATGCATTATGTATTTTTTTTGGGAAATTATAAGAAATTCAAGATATTATCACGAAACCAAATTTTAAAGTTTGCATTTCAGTTTTACCTTCTAACTTTTAGTCAGGGATTTTCGAAAGAAAAATTCTAAAGTGCTATGGTAACTTTATCCAAAATAAATAATAAAATCAATAAAGAGTTAAGGTGAAGGCTATGATGACTTTGTTTTTTCTTATTTTGTAACCATCACCTTTGGATTGAATTTCATCTCACTAATTCAATAGTGATAGTGGACAAAATAAAGTTAACTTTGAAAAAAACAAAGTTACCATAGAATATACCAAGAGTTAAATCCACAAAATCTAACTGATTTTATTGTTTTGGACCTTTTGGTACAACGTATATAGACACTAATGAACAAACCACGTTCTATAATGATTTTAAAAATTTTGGTAAATTATTTATCTCGAATTAAAGTTAATTATTATGGTTGGCTTTATGTGTAATTTTTTTTTAAAAAAAATAAGTGACATAAAATATATGAATATAGCAGAGTAATTTATATTGAGATATAAATGTACATATATTTTATTTGAATAAACTATATTATACAACTTTTTCTTTACATTTCAATTTAAATTAAAGTATATCTAATAATACCCTCGTAACATGTTCAATATATTCATAGTGGAAACTACGCCAGAGGAATAATAAATAATAAAATATAGAAAAGGATTCCAGTAAAATTGCATTTACATATTAAAAATTATCATGTTTAAAATGACACATTTTGATTTTCGACGTGATTTGTCTACCTCAATAACTTTTATTTGATTGATTGTTACTACTTCATATGTGTATTATTACTTCTACACCAAATTCTCTAACCCGTGACATAAATTCTATTACAGTTCACCAGTGAAACAGATTGTTTCGTTGCTTTTGATGACAAAAATTCTCAACGTCTCGACATATTTGATTCAATTTCAGTTTCTTCATTTCAAGAAATAGACCAAAGGTCTAACCTCAAGCTTCTTTATTTTCTTATTTTAACTTATTTTCTATCTGTTATTTATTTACTTAATTTGAACTTTGAAGTAACACTATTCATATATACTTCAAAATTTGAAGTTAAGATTTGAAGCGGGGTTGGAAAAAAAAACTTGAGATGCCCTAAGTGGGATTCCAAATTGATTTCATAACTAATTTTACCGCAATCTTCTCCGTCTCTGTCTATCTTCTTCCTTTTCTCTACTCTATCGTTCTTTGTTCGACTTTCATGATTTATCATTCTATTTGTTTTTGCTCTATCGATCTCATATTTGGGAAACTCAATTGGTTATGGTATTCTTCTTGTTGTTTTTCTATTTTTTTCTTTAATGATCTCATGTTATTGTATGTTAAAATTCAATTTCTCGGAAACATGAATTCAGCCGGTCATTGTCGATGAGCTGGTGGGCTTGACTCGGCTCAGTATAGGAGAGACCGCGAGAGGCCAAAGAGAGCCTTCGCCTTTGTCTTTGAAGCTTATTGGGCAGTTGAGGCAGTCGACTTTCCATCCTAATGCACCGGTTAACGGGTCGGGTTTGAGCCAGGGCAAAGGCTCTATTCAAGCAGTATAAATTAGTTGAGTTAATAGTTTATAGTTTGTTTTCTTCGGTAAAATCAGATTTTTTGTTGCATTTTTTCCATTCTATGTTAAGTTTTTTGGGGTCCCTTGTAGCATAGGGGGAATTTGGTTTGAAATATGTTATTATTTCTAATTGTAGTTAGCTAGAGGTTTGATAATTGAAGGTGTATGGCACAAAATCACAATTTTCTTACCATTCTCTTAAAATTGTACTTGGTTTTTCCAATATCTGTTATAATGAACTCCACCCCAATAATCCAATATAATAATATAGGCCAAACTAACGGTTACTCATCAAATATACCATGTGAGAAATTATAAAAAGCCAATGCTTTTTTTTTGTTGCTTAGTGTTCACGTCTATCTACCCCTTTATATATTCTCATAATCCCATATTTCTTAGATTTATTTGTACGCCCAGATGCTCAAAGAATTGAAAGTTCATCCTTTCTTTGCTTCTTTCTTTCTCTCCAACAATGGCGACCAATTCCCATCAATATTGCCATCATTGGGGAGGAAGAGAGAGAGAAAGTAAGGAAGATAGTAAACGGTTTGTCGTTCTTATGTTGTAGTTCTTAATATGCCATCCATTATTAATTTGGGGTACGTTATTTTCCTTTATTTTTTTCAAGTTTTCTGTTAGATTACTAGAGGATCTTATAACATATATATAAATCATTCGTATTCTTTTGATAATTGTACACAGATTAATGAAATGAAAATTAGTTCAATTTTAATCCCTCTCAACATTGCCATTAATGTTGTAGAGGGAAAGAAAAAAGCAGGGAGGAGGACAATTATCAACATTGCCATTAACTAGACTATCCACTTAAAATATTATGGTTTTTTTAAAGGTTGAGCTCGGCATAAAATCGGTTCCATATATTAAAATGAAAAAAAAAACATTAAAAAGAGAAAAAAAACACCAAAAAAAATGTAACAAAAGATCTGCAACCTAATGCAAATATAATGGACTAAAAGTGTCAATCACAACAGTGTGTGTGATTCTAATGACCTTAATTAAGATTCTTAATAAGATGATCGGTAGAAAGAAGTTCCAGGTAAAGTACTAAAGTCAATCTCAACGAGAAGACTGAGATGATTAATCTTGACGTTGATTTAGTTCAAATTGAAAACCAAGCCGATAAACAAAATTTGAAGATCCAAGCTGATGAACTTGTAATCCCTTACTGCCCGTAGGGGAATCACCCTATGCTGGATTAGCAAAAGCCATCTACACTTTTAAATAGATCTAGGTACATGGAGGGCTAAGATTCCGGTTAAAAAAACCCTAGCCTTCAAGTCTAGAATTCATTCCTTGATAAAGGTCGCGACAAGGAAAAATAACCATGAGAATAAAATCTCAAAAGTGAACAAGTTGAAGAACTGACCATGACTATTCAAAAGAGGAGGAAGCAACAATCATCTTAAGACCAACAGATTCATCTAAATCAATATATGGAGAAGCGAACCCTCCGTCAACTACCCAATAAAAATAAGAATAGCGGTATAAAGCCGCTGGGCGGCTAGGATTAAAGGAAAACTCTAGCCGCCACATAAAGAATTCCTTCTCTCCTCCAAGAAAAGCTACTAAAGTGACAACAACCTCTTAAAATATTATGGCTTAATAATCGAATCTTTTTAGTAAATAGACCGTGTAATTAATATAGTATATTCTTTTGTTTTGTCAAGTTACTAGCATAGATCAATAAAATATAAAAAAAAGAAGAGAATGCATTATATATTCTTATTATTTAAAGAAAGGTGTATCGCATAATTTAGGGAGATTTTAAGATGACTTTGTTTTAAACAAAATAAAAATAACTTTGTTGCCCTACTTATTAATTTAATGATAAAATTAATAAAACTATATTTATTTTGTTTAAAATCAAGTAAGCATAACCTACACTCATGATTTTATGCAAAAAGGAAAATGAATTGAATTGTATTTTTGTTTAAAGAAAACAAAGGAGAACGGGCTTCAGCGAACATGAAAAGGCTGAAGTGAACCTAGACGTGATGCAAGTTAAAGTGAGTTCATCGGATCAAGAGGTTTTCAATCCACAAGTTTTTGTTTTCTAATAGAAATCTAGCTCTCTCTCACTCTTTTTTAAGTAATTCATTATTCTAATAAATTCAGAGTCCACTTTAAATTTATTTTCTGACTTAAAATTATGAAACATTAACACAATGCTAGACGAACCTTGTAAGTGCACGTAAATGTACAAAAGCTTGAACTTTTACTAATATGATGTCTGATATTAACTCTATTTTTTTCGTTTTATTCAATTCAATTGAATGTTTATTCAACAAGTTTTAGTTTAGTACTTATTTAATAAGTTTTAGTTCAATTTTAATACTTATTTAATAAGTTTTAATTTAGTTTAGTATCTATTAATTAAATTTTAATTCAATTCAGTTTACTTGACAAATATAATTCAAATGGTTGATAGTGAGGGAATTGTGAAATGTTAGTAATAGTAAACGTGTCTTTTTTCATTTCCCTGTTAATTTTATTCGGCTTTTAAAACAAGGCAATGTACTCAACAAAACAAAATCAAAATCGCAATGTTGAAACACTTCAACGAAATCCAAATCCCAAACCAAAAGCATTTCAATTCCCTTCCTTTTCCCTCTTCTCCGCCCTCTCTTCACCGATTCCATCAAATTGGAAAAATCGTTTCTCGAATCTCTCTTACACAAAACCGGAGCTATCCTCTTCCGCAACTTCCCCGTCGCCACCGTGTCGGACTTCAACACCGTCGAAATTGTTCTTCTTCTGTGAAGTGGAACCGGCGAGCGGAGGAGAAACTCCTCTGGTGCGTAGCCATGTAGTGTACGAGAGGATGAAGGAGAAATATCCAGATTTTGTTGAGAAATTGGAGAAATATCTTATTCTATGTTAAGTTTTTTGGGGTCCCTTGTAGCATAGGGTGAATTTGGTTTCAAATATCTTATTCTTTCTAATTGTAGTTAGCTAGGGGTTTAATAATCGAATGTGTATGGCAACAATTACAATTTTTTTACCATTCTTTTAAAGATTGTAGTTGATTCAAATTGGGAGATTTAGTTTTACGTGCATTTTCATTTCATAAGTTTTTAGCTTCTAATATAGGGCAAAATAACGGTTACTTATAAAATATACCGTGTATTATGTATATAATAAAAGGCCAATGCTTTTTTTTTGTTGTTGCTTAATTTTCACGTCATTTACTCCTATATATATTCTCATAATCTCATATTTTTTGTACTCCAAGTTGCTCAAAGAATCGAAAGTTCATCCTTTCTTTCTCCCCAACAATGGCAGCCAATCCCCATCAAGATTGCCATCGTAGGGGAGGAAGAGAGAGAGAAGAAAGGAAGATGGTATACAGCTTGTCGTTCTCGCATTGCAGAGCTTAATTATTGACTGTATACACTACAAGAAAACAGTTTATTTGTGACAATAATTAGATTGTCATTAAAATTGTCGTAACAAAAAAGCTATTAAATGTTACAACATGATCTTTATCGTCACAAAAATTAGACATGCAATTTTTTTTGCTAAAGCTGTCACAAATAACACATAATTTGTGACAATATTATATGATTGTAATTAATAATTTCCCATTACAACTTTTATTGGAACCAAAAACTTGCAAATTGTTACAATAAAATTTGAACGTTACAAAAAAAATGTTTATGTGACAACGTAATTATATTGTTGGAAAAACTTATTACTTTTTGTGATATTTGTTTATGGTTGAAACTATCCCTTTTTGTTACAACTTTGGTTGTAACATGTGATTCTGAATTTGTTACAACAAAAATTTATTAGTCACGAATACTATTTATGTTACAATAGAAAAATGTTGTTACGGAAAAAGTTATGAGTTTTGTGACAATAAGTGTAGGTTGAAACAAAAAAATATGTTAGTTACAAGTATCAGTTATTACTAAAACTTTCAAAATGCTACAACAATTTTTGTTGTCAATAAAACTATATCATGTTGCAACATCACAAAATTGTCACAAACATTTTATTAGTTTTGTGAAAATAAGTCTTAAAAAAGTCAGTTACAATAATTAATTGTAACAAAAACGATGTTGAATATTTTATTTAAAATAATCAGTTTTGTGACAATAAATTCAACTTTAATAAACAATATGTTACACACAAATTATATGTAAATAAATAAATATTACCCGTATATGAAAGTTATGTGTTCTACGAAAATGTATGTAAACTGTACTTAGATATAATACATATAAAAACTTTTCTAGAAAAATGCATAGAAGAGTTTAAAATGTAAATGCTACGTAAACGATATGTCAAAATAGTAAGACAGATATAAAAACGTACAAGTATAGACAATAAGTTATGTAAAATGTAAATGAATAAGAACTTGTAGGAAAGCTATATATTAGTTAAAAACTCATGTGAAAGATATATGAATATAATATAAAAAAGTTGTACGAAAGCTATAAATTTTTTAAAAAGCCACATATAAGGCGTAAGAATGATATGAAAAAGGTTTTAGGAAAGTTATAGATTATATTAAAGAAAAGCTATAGATTGTTTAAAAAGTTATCTAAAATGTATTTGAATGATATAGGAAAGCTATATATTATTTAAAAAGTCACAAGTATTTAGTGATATAAGAAAGTTATAGGAACCTATAAATTAGACTGAAAGTCATCTAAAATGTACATGAATGATATAAGAAAGTTATAGAAAGCTATAGATTTTATAAAAGGGTCATTTAAAATGTACATGAACAATATAAGATACTTATAGAAAATCAATAAAGGTATATGAATGACATAAAAAGGTTCAATAAAATATATATCTCATTTAAGAAGCTTTAAAATAAACGTATGTAATCCTTAACACTTACGTGATAGCCCATGGCCTAGCTATAAACTCTTAGCCATTAATCCTGAACTCTTAAAACCTTAACTCTTACTTAGTAACTCTTAATATCGAACCTTTTATCCTTTGACTTTCCATTGATTTTAAAGCTTTGCAATTTATTATTACTTTAAAATTAATTAATCAATCAATTAAATAATTAATCATACATTTAATAATATTTATTATTTATTATCAATGATAATATGTTTTATCAATATTATTTTAAGCTATTTACATTACAATCAGTTGTTGTTATATCTACTTTAACTAATACATTCCACATGAAATAGAATAGCGAAAGAATTGATATTCATAAGAACGATATTATATGAAAAATTCACTAGTATATTGTTTACTTATTACTAACCTATAAAAAATTGATACACTTTTACACATAACAAATTTTTTAGTATATTGTTATTATTTTTAACAATACTCTTTAATATAATTTGTAATAAAATTACCTGTTAATTAATAAATGAGTAAAAAAAATACATAAATATAAATCTTAACAAAATTAAAAGTTAGTCATCTTATAGTATCAATGTACGTAATACTATGTATTTGCTAGTTATTTAGACTTTTTTATTAATTAATATAAATAATTTATATTATAAGTTTAATTAATGTATAAATCATTTATTATATTGTATACTTTTTTTATAAAGTTATATTATATATTTGTATTACTTAAGTTCTATTAAGTTCAATTCAGTTCAGTTCAACTTTAATAAATCTAGATCAGTTCAGTTTAACTTTAATGAGTTTTGTTAAGTTTCACTAAGTTCAGTTCAATTCAGTTAATTTAAATCCAAAAGAATAGGACCTTGGTAATGTTCAATGCATCAAAACATTCTCTAATCGACTAGGGTTAAAATGAAGAAAATATTTTAACTAGCTTACTATGATACACTAATCAATAAATAATTTTTCAGCTTTAGATTGTGACTTATTGTTAACACTCTCTAACAAATAGTTAGAGTAAATTTTTAAAAGGCCAAATAAATTTGACAAAGAATCCGGATGTCACTGTGAGCTTTTAAAAATTCTAACTAAACCCTTTGTTCACCATCTTTCTTCCATCACCACTACTCAATAATCACATTTGTCATTGCCTTTCTCGTCACCTTGCCACGGACACATAATTTGCCTCATTCACTTTCACCATAATTACGACTACCGCTATCCACATTTCTAATTCTAATATCTGAAAACAAAATATAATCAAACCAAATTATTTTCATATGCAGTAATTGATTTGATTTTCACATCACCCATTATTATTAACAGTTTGTGGGTGTGTCTTTGGGCAGTTACCGCATTAACTCACCCATTATTATGTCGGTTATTTCTCATCTAACCGTGATACTTTGAGAAATTGCCGCAGATTAGGACACGTAGAACCTTCACACGGATTCAATCTTCGTCTATATAAGAAAGAGAAACAGGGAAGTTCTTCTCTTTACTCAAAACTTTCAAATCGAAGTTTTTGAATTCTTTCTGTCTCCAAAGCTCTTTCAAGCTTTCTCTACTATTGTGCTAGGTTCATGGAAAGCAAATCCAGAACTCCATCACTCATCTTGCTTCGAACTCTCACAGCAGCAGAACTCAGAGAAACCCTAACAGCGAGGAACAAGAAGAAAATGTTCTCGCTGCAACCAGGCACACAGATTTTCAAAGTGTCGTACATGGCTGCCAAAGTGGAAGTAGATCTCACCCCACAGGTGGATCTTAATTACTTCATCACAAATCCAGTCTACGTCAACTGGTTGAAGCAGCAAAGGTTCAGGGGATTTCTAAATCTGCCCAATGAAATTTATCCGGGTATGACAAAAGAGTTCTACCTGAACATGGAGGTGTGCCCCCAGCACCCAGACGTCTTGTTCTCCACTGTCCAGGGAATTAAAATCAGCGTCACGCCAGAGCTGATTGCTCACCTTACTGGTCTACCGCTGAAGGGAACCGCTCTAAGAAGCCAGAAGGATGAAGCAGAGGTCTACATTCCCAGGGATTTCATCACTCCCCCGGACTATGCCAGCGGAGAAAGAAGATCCTCAGGTTTTACTCTAGAGGTTAGGACAGCTCACGAGCTCATCGTGAAGCTGCTGGCCCCAAAGAAGGGATCTGCCACTGGAGTCTCTCACTTTGAGAGAGTGCTGATGTATCACATCATGCATGGGAAGCAGATCAACTGGCCATTGGTGATTCTTCACCATATGAAGAAGGTGTCAGGTGGACAGAAGCAGCATTTATTCTACAGTCCCCTGATTACCCAGATTCTGAGAATCCACAAGCTGGATCTCAGTGGCTAGAAAATGGTGAAAGGGGCAGTTCTCGGGGAAGGTCACTGGCCAAGGCTATCACACGGAGTGAAGTTTGCTTACAAAACGGGAGTGCCCAAACCAGACCCCCAGCCCAAGCTCTATCCCGCTGATGTCCTGCAATTGGACTATGATACGGAGATAGATAAATACTTGGCCGCTGATCTAGAGAGGGATAGGGCCACTGAGAAGAGGGCCAGAGAAGAAGGCAAGGGAGAATGCGCGGAGCCAGCGAAGGCTGAAAAGAAAGCCCGCACTGAAGAAAGGCGGAAAATCCAGCCAAAGAAGAGAGCGCTGAAGCCGGTTGCTGAGGCCACTGAGACTCCCTCAGTGGAAAT
>CAOJBJ010655167.1:0-14731 GCA_948291685.1 Euphorbia celastroides
CAATTTAAGGTTTCCTTAATTGACCGCTTTAGGTGATAAGAATGGCCATTTTAGACCGGAGATGAATGATATGCAAAGAGAAGGGAGTAGAGAATTATACCTTGTTCGCTTTGGAACCGCTCCTCAATTCCAGATTAGTTCAATTAAACTTTAGTTTAAGTTCAAATTTAATCGGGCAGCAATTCAAATGCAACTCAAAATTAAAGACTCGATTCAACAGACAGAAAGCTTCGAAATGATCGAATAAGGACTTAGAGGGAGAAAAAGCTAGTGCTCCGAATAGCCGGGGTCCAGAATTATGAGAAATCGGTGCCTATTTATAGGTAAAATGGGTGAAAAACAGGCAAGAATCGGCCTTTCTGGCGCGCGCGTGCGGGGTGTCGGCTCACATGCGAAAGCGTGTTTTCGGTACAATTTCTTGCGTTTTGTCACGATTTTCGGAGTTTCGGACCTCCAAAAATAAATCCGAAATCAGTTCTGCAATCCTCGTTCCGTTGCGGACGTTTTGAGTGGTTTATTGGCATGCTTCTGGAAACTTTTACCGGAGCTACGTTGTATACTTCGACTGACTTTTGGAGCCGGAAAATCGAGTATTCACAATAGCAGGCAAATAAGAATACAGACAAACCTCTTCCAACCTTATTCCTCCAACTTGCAAGAAAGCGCGTATCGGGTTCGGGTTACTAGGTTATTCTACATGAGGGCTTAGATTGTGTGCCTAGGGTATTCTAATGGTTCCCAATGACCACACTCTAGCACCAAATAGCTAATTGCATTTATGGCCAAATTGTTATATGTCGAAGGTGACCCGTCCATAGGAGCTCGGGCCATATTGGTGCATCTGAGAAGAGCTCTTTTAAAGACAAAGTCGGGGGGTTATATTGAGGATTCCCATAAGAGAGGTTGAGAAGAGACATGATATGCAACACTTAAGGCAATTAGGTCAAAGATCCTAGTTTTTCACGGTGGAATTTTTTGACATTCGTCAGAGGCATTTTCGAAAACTACTTTTGAAAAATAAGTTTGGAAAAGTTTTAGTCCCTAGCAGAGTCGCCACTGTGAGAGTGCAACCTCTTCAAGTGTTCTTCATTTCTGTTCATTTCCTACTAATTTTCCACATTTCCCTTTTCCTTCGTATGCCTACTGAGTCAGACTGAGTTGACCGATTAGCCAGGGACTATGGGTTCAAAACAATTTTGAAAACTAAGTTAAAAACTACCTCGAGCCTAAGCTCGAGTTAAGTGTTGGAGTTGCCACCCGATTCAACTCTATCGGGAATTTAAGAAAACAGTGTCGTTAAACCCTCCTGAAAGGACTCAACAACACATAACCAGAGAAGAGGTCCGGACTTGCCTATTTCTTCCACACGTGACAAACTTAAAAACGTTGATCTAATTGTCTCGAGTCTTAACCCGGGGTTTATGCGTTGCGTTCGTTAGTTCAATAATCTCAATCAAGTGTTCAACGATTTTTTCAATTCAGGAATTCGAGTTAGGATAGGAATCCTATACCCAAGGAATTTCGATTAGAGAAGAATCTAATTCCAGAGGGAGTTATTATTTACACAATTAGGGTTTAAAATTACTTTGCCTTTCAAAGAAAGTTCCCAGTAAGTTGGTGAGGTCACAAACGATCCCACTTAAAAATAAACCTCCTTAAGCTCTTATTGGTTTGGTGACAGAAATTTCTCGAAAGATTTTTTGAAATTAAACTTGAAGATAATCCTAATTCTATATGATAAAATTTACATTTGTTATGATTTAGAAAGATGATTACAAGTTAAGAGATAATTTTAAATGAGAAGATTAATATGAATTATTAGTAGATAAATACAAATTATTAGATGATTACAAGGTTTTTAAAGAGTTTTAGATAAGTTAGAGTTTGATTATAAACTAAATTATACATCCTATAGAATTCTAAAAGCATTATACTTCTTATATACCTTGAATTCTATTAAAGGACAGATTTCACATGTTTTCGAATTCTGGACGAAACAGGTAGCAAATTTATTCAAGTTGATTCAAATATTTTACACTAGATTCCGAAGAGGACTAGGAATCCAAATAATCTGAATTTGCAAGATTTGGATGTAATTTGGTCGTTATTTATGTGTTCTATTAGGACTAAAATGCAGAAACGGGTAGATTCAAAATTATATGTTCACCAAGCAAGTTCAAACCCTAAACTAACTCAAATAAATCTTACAATACATGTACATGATTCTAATAGAGTCTACTTGACATAATCAAGTTAAATTTTCAGTTCTATTTACAGATCAAGAGATACAATAACAAATAGCTCCGTTGGTACAGATTAGACTCACTGCAATTAAGTCATCTTAATAAATTCATAAAATATTTAATTAAACTCAGAAAATTACGAAGTTTAGACCAAATCAAAGTTCAGTGAGTCTAATTTAACCTAGGATTTATTTTAGAAATGATTAGAAACAATATGACATCAAAATTTAACCAAACAGATTCAGCAGTACAAGTATATTCGAATTTCAGATTATATTCTTGCTAATTTATCCCTAAAATCATGATTACGTGCCAGTAAATTCAAGTTCAAGTGGTTTAATTCAGTTTATAACATGTTAATACACTAACAAAGCATCATGGAAGCATGTGATTTTCAATTTAAGACTCAGGATTACCTTGAAACTTCAGCTTTTTGGTTGAATGTTTGTTTCGTTCTTCCTTCGAACACCTGAACCTCGACCCGAACCGTCTAGGATCCCGAACCGAGGTTGAAAAAAATGTTTGGGGGCCATTTAGTGAGTTTAGAACCAAACTAGGTTCACTTGTAGTGGCTGAATTTGAGAATTCAACTGGGCTTGAAGAGGAATAGGGGGTTTGGTGTTCTTCAGCAAGAACTTTTGAATGTAACTTTGGATATGAATTGCAGAGGTTTCTTGGTGTTTGTTGATGTTGAAAATGCCAGAAAAGTGGGGTATTTATAGGGGGAACTTCAGGGTTCAACTGATAAGCATCAAAGAGTTTGATTTCGAGTCAAATAAGGAGAAGAAGAGTCATTCTCGAGCTGGGAATCCAAGGAAACACGCCATGTTGGTGGCACGCATCGATCAATGCGCGCCGCCACGGCGAGTGTCGCGTGATAGGCGCCATCAGCGTGGCGCCCGTCGCTTCCGGGGCCCCTGAAACGGGCCTGTTTCAGCCCAAAAGGCCCCCGATGTGACCCCGGACTGTTCTAAACTTAATTTTTACATAAAAATGAAGATTTTTACTGAAAAATGTGAGGGTTTTTGGCGTGGATAAATTTCATATTAATCCTTGTACAGTTCGGGGAAATTCTGGTACTTTCTGGATTCACGCGATTAAACCTTCGAACTTCCTTCCAACCTTGGCTAGTGCGTTTTTAGAGGTGTCGATACATAGTATCGGTTCATCGTTGGCTCCAGATGAAAATCCGTTGCTCACACACAGAAAGAGAGAAAGAATAGAGAATGCATGAACGATTTATAAGAGGCGAAGAATCAAATCAAATAACTACCTTGTCATGGGTGGAACTTACTTGAACAGTTTTCAAATGCTTAAAGTTTTCGAAAACATTTTGAAAAACAAGTAAAAGACAATCCCCAACGGATTCGCCACTGTGAGCTAACGATGTTTTAGAGGCAACCAATATTTTCGATTTTAATTAAAAACCATTGTTGAAAATCATTTAATTAAAAAGATAGCCTCTAACATAGTTCTAAGGCAAAGTGTTGTGGAGTCCTCAATTCAACTCTTTTCGTGAATTATATATGTGCCGTCAAACTCTCCTTAAAGGACTCAACACCAATTTTCTAGAGATCTAGGTTCGGACAACTTGCTTACTATTTCCACCAAATTCGTGACAAGGAAAACCCAAAATAGTCAGTTGATTTGATTATATGCCTTAACCTACATTTTGGTTCAATTTATTCTCTTGTTCTTATGCTCAAGCAATCCTAACATTCATCTAATGCAATGATATACAAGGTATAAACAAAGTATAACAAGATATAAACAAGGTATAATGGTCAATATACACGTTATATACACATATACAAAGCATACAAGTTAGTTTTTTTGGCATTTATGAGAATCGATCGTTACTCCCCGGGCGGTCGTAGGATCAAGTTGAAATTGGTTTTGAACGACATTGGAGAAAACAATCTTGAAAATCATACGACTTAAACCAAATTTTAGTGATTTATTTACATGTGAGGTGAAATAGAACTAAATAAGGAATTCTACAACAAACCCTAAAAGGGAACTTAAAAGGAGTTTACAAGTTACTTTTACATGAATTATTTACATTTACTCCTAATTAATTAGACGAACTTTATTCCTAAAAAAGTATTAATTTTATTCCTAATTTGCAAAATCTCCAACTTCCAAATTAGTTTACATTTACATCTTCCCAACGAGTTCTACTACTTCCTAAACAATGAAATTTAATACTAAACCTAAAGAGGAATTTTATTAAATTGGTTAAATGAATTATTTACATATTAGAATTTACTAAAAAGGTAGTTTTTACACGTTTTTATTATTTTTAAAAATAAGAAATAATTTACTTTTTACAAAACACAAAAAGGGAATTTATTTAAAAAATTGGCACATGTGTTGTATTAGAAAAACCTATTTAGGAAAAATATCAAACCAAATCAGAATGACCTCAAATTTTAACCACGAATTCATTCACATGTTGGGAAGGTATGATAAAAAAATTGAGATTCACTTGATTACCAGAAGTTATCAAATTTAGATTTTATTTACAGACCTATCCAGATTACGCAGAAAATGTTTTACAGAGTAAAACAGTTTTTTAAATGTCTTCCCGAAGTAGAATTGAGCTTAAATTTTATTTACAGAATCCCTATTGATTCTAGCTTACATAAAAAATATTCCCGATTAATTTAGAGAAAATAACGCCATATACAAACAACCCCTTTGTCCAAAAATCGTTACTCATTTTATGCCAACTTCAGTGAATTTTATCCTTTTTTTTCTGCAAATCCGATTGAGGTGTTTTTACATTGTTTAGAATTTTTATTGAGTTTAATTTAAGGGAAAATTACTAGAAAAATACAACCGAACCTGAAACCTAATGAACGAATTCGAAATAGATTACATGCCAATTATAGAATCTTCAGTTGTAGTTATATTGAGTTTATACGCGGTATAGAGGTAATTATTCTAGTTTAGCTTCAGATTCTAAGCTCTCAAAGCATGGAAAATCACATAAAAATCACAAAAAACAACAAAACATGGAATTTAGAGCTTTTGGGTCTCAGTTATTACCTCAAATCTTTGAAGAACGAAGTCGAGCAGAGTTAAGCTTTTCCAATCCTGAGAAACGAACGAAACCTGCCAAGGATTCAAAATTAATTTGAAACTTTTAAAATCAGTTTTATAAATGCTAAATTTCAGAAAACCTCTGATTAGAAATCAATTGGAAAGAATTTGGATTGAAAACGAGTAGAAAAGATCCTCGAAGGGTTGATTTTTGCAAAACCCGAGCAAAAGTTTGTTAAAAATCGAAAGCTAGTGAATTCCTTGAATTCTTTGGTGAGCCCCCATCCTCAAAGCTTGATTTGAGCCCCTTTTATACGCTAAAACTGACCCTAGGCTTTCCCAAATAATTTTCAACTCTTCGGGAAGAGAAATTAATGCGTAGCGTGCTGTCCACACAGAGACAGGCGTGGATCTCTACACATGTCTTGATAGGCATGGACCTCCAGCATGTCAAGAGACAGGTGAAGACCTCTACGCCTATCTTCCCTAGGACAACGCTTCTAAATCATTTTTTTTTGCATGTTTAAGCCCCGAAAACACCCGTTTTGCTTCCAGAAACTCCCGAAACATATTTTTAACTCCAAATCAAGTCCATTTCACTCAAAATTTTAGATTTAAAAACCCTTATACCATTTCATATACCTTACGAAAGGTTCTGATACTTTTTGACTTTCAGCGATTGGACTCCAAATTCTTACGCTAGCTTTGTCCAACCTTTGATCCAAGATAGTCAATGCTAAGTCCCATGCTCACAAGAATCATATTGATAAGAATTATCCCAAATTCATAAATGGTATAATGATGTTGCATTGACAGTGCAAAAGTGTTATACCTTTTACGAAATTGGGATAATGTTTGCAAAAACAGACCATAAATGGTATACTTTTTTCAATATTTCAGTTTTTATAGAAAGTATAAACAAAATTTAAAATTTAATACACTCTACTAACAAATGGTATAACATTGTTTAAAAATAATTTTTCAAATAAGTTTTCAGTATAAGTTGCATGCATATTCAAAAGAGTCAAGAAATGAAAGACAATAAAAAAAAATGAAGATGAAGAGGTGCATGCTGGAGAAGCAGGGGAAAAAGAAAAATGATATTCATAAATGATTGTGAAGTATTATAAATTCATAAACGGTATAATAATTTTGCATTGGCAGTGTAAAAGTGTTATACCTTTTATGAAATTGGGATGATGAAATCGCGAAAACAGAGCAAAAATGATATGCGTTTTTCAATATTTTAGTTTCTATAAAAAAGTATGAAAACAACATTTACTATTTAATACACTTTACTTATAAATATTATAACATTGTTTAAAAATAATTTTTAACATAAATTTTTGATATAAGTTGCAGATTCAGAAAGAGTCATAAAATGACACGACGAAACACATTGAAATTCCACAGAAGAAAAAACCTCCTAGAATAAAGTGGAAATCACAAAGGAATCTCAACATCAAATCAAAAATTGAAAGTGAATCTGAAGATGAAATGGATGTAATCCATGGAGACTATGTGTTGGACAATTGGGCGAAATTAGGTGACAAAATGACAGACAAGAGGCTTCTGAAACCATTTGAAGACTTCTTGAGATCTGGAAGAAATAAAAACAAAAGGCAAGTAGCAAAACAACTATGTACATAATTTCTCACATTTATTTATAATTCAATCAGAAACACACCAAAAGTATTATACCAAGTTAACAAACGGTATAACACTTTTACAATAACAATGAAGAAGATTTATACTTTGTTGGAATTGGGAGAATAATTCCATGAAAACAATCCTGAAATGATATACCTTACCAAAATATGGTATAACATTTTTTGAAAAATAAGAGGAAATGCACAATGGTTCTTACATATAATAACATAACAATATTTGTGCAGGAAAAGTGGAGAGTGCTACAGGAAGAACATAGAAAAGTGGAGAGTGCTACAGGAAAAATATAGAAACCATCAGGCCCCCTCTTAACTTCAGTGTTGTCTACCAAGAAGACATTTTTCTACATTTTGAACACAATTGGACAATATATGGAAAATGAAGTAAGCCTACCAAATTTAAATTACTTATACTATTATCTACTCTCAAAATACAAAAGACTGATATTTAATATGCATGAAACTAACTTGTCTTTTGCAGCATATAGAAATAACGTTGTACTACTTGAGGAAAAAAGGAAAATACAACAAGAATTCAAAAATCAAGTTTACAACAACAGATCTTGAATTTGATGGAAGGGTCAAGTATACCTATGATGAGATATGTGCAGCAAAACGTGAAAGAGATCTCGATAGTATAATTAATACAAAGCAAGTAATTCACTACAGAATGGAGGGACAAGGACTACAGTTTGCTCGACACTGGTCTACAGTTGACCACATGTTGTTCCCTATGCTGTCAGGTAAACAAAATAGCATTAATCTTAGAATTATTATGAAAAACGATACTTTTTGTGATAACTGATAAATTGTACAACAATAAATGTTCAAATAATCAAGGTGAAGACCATTGGGTACTTGGAAGATTCGACATAAATGAAAGAAAGCTATGACTCCTTGTGTCGCAACGGGTCGACGGACGAAATTTCAATATTTGTGGTTTTTGGTGCTTTCATGTAGTTTCAATTATGTTTCAAATAAAAATTAAAAGGGAGTCGCCACCAATCGAATTTTAGGTGCGATTGGGCTCCAGGATATAGATGGTCTGCGAATTTTGAGGTCTAAAGGTTCGTTTGTCGATTACATGTAGGGAAGAGAAAACAAAAGCTAATCACCCAACCCCGCTCAATAATCGGTACTTGAGATGTGCTTATTTGTTAGGTTCATTTACATTTATTTTTATTTTATCTATTTAATTTATGTGAAATTTAGAACCAATGTTCTATTTATCCTAGAATTTTAGTAGTAATTTATTTCAATTTTCATATAATAAAAAACATACTATTATCTTATATCTATTTATGATTTCCAATACTTATCACATAAGCATTGAGAAAGAAATATAGAGCTAAATCAAAGTGAGTTGGATTATGCTATACCATTTGTCATCTAACTTTTATAGTTTTACCTTTTCTTGTTACAATTGCAACCGACATATTAATATCATTATGTTATTTGTTCCAAAGTTTATTTTTCTATTCAATTAATATCAATTTCAGCGTTTATAATATAAACATCAAGATCGATAATAACACTTAATTAATATGATAAGCTTATAAATTTTGAGGCTAAAAACATAACCTTTAGACTGAAATTTTAATTATCCAGTATGTTTTCGTATTATTAAAGGGTTCTTTAACACGTGTATTGTTAGATAATTTTATTGACATTGGAAGATGGACTATAAGCACTGAGATGTTATTCCTCCTAATGTTTATATGACATAAACACTAGGACCCATAATAAACTCAACTAAAACGATATTAATTTTGAAAAATGTAAAATATCGAGTCAATTAAACTAATTATAAAAATAACAAAATAAGCTAAACTAATACCACCAAACATTCAAAAAAGCAAAATAATTACATCCAGTTCTTGTCCACACATTTGTAACACATGTGTCATACATTACACTCACAAGAAAAAATTGTTATTATTTTCGTTGTAACATGCAAATATATTACATTTTTCACACATATGCCACACATTGAACTTACGTAACATTAAATATGTGTTACATATAATGTACATATCCCTTACATAAAAACTTTGAACTAGTTTAAGAAGAAAAGTAACTTTACAAATCCATAGAGATACAATACATATCTAATACATATGTCACACATAAAATTCCAAACTGAATTTAAGAACAAGAATAAAATTATAAAATCCATTACATATACCATATATATACACTGCATATCCCTTACATTAAATTCTCGAACTGATTTGATAAGAAAAACAACTTTACAAAGTCATTACATATACAATACATATCTAATACATATGTCACACAAAATTCCGAACAGATTACATAGCTTTTGCATTGCAGTACATATGTCACACATATGCAATACATATCCCTTACATAGTAAAAGACATTTTTATCAAACACCTTGTATGCATCCTTAAACTCCATCATCTTCATCTCTAATTTACAACTTTGTATTCCCCTTATTCATCTTCAATACCTTCATCACAAATAATCAAGCCAAAAGAAAAGTTCTAAAATCATAAATCAATTCCAACACCACAAAATCAAAGGTTGAAAGAAGAGAAGCAAGAACAACAATAACAAACAGAGCAGAAGACAAATCTTAACAGGCGAATCGAAATTAAAAATTGAATTGAAAGAGGAGACAGTGGAGGCTGAGTTACAATCATTGTTTGTCGGAGTTTTTGCTTCAGAATATGAAATCGAAACGAAGAAAAAGATGAAATGAGAAAGGCAAGATCGACATCTGAATCTGATTCCGATTCGCCGTCGTCGGCTTAGAGGACGACAAAGAGAATAGAATAATCTTGATGAGGAAAGCAGAGAAGATTAAAGCAAATCTGATTTCGAAATGAGGAGGAGGTCGACGGAGATGGCATCGGCATCGACGGTGGCGGCCATTGAAGAAGAGGGGAGGAGAGCTGCTTGTGGTGTTGATCATGATTTTTCAATTATGATTGGAAAAAGAAAGGGGATATATATATATATATATTGTAAATAAAATTGAAAGAGGTTAATAGATGAGAATAATTTAACTAGTTATTATTTATCTAATTACTTTGTCCAACTTATATAGTAGTGTAATTTACCCGGAAAAAAACATATATGAAAAGCAACGTAATGGCTAATCAATTATGAGGCCCAAAATCCATAAAAATAGCAAGGTTAAATTGCCCAACAATGTCATCATTTAAGCTCTTATATGGTGGCTAGTTTAGGCAAAGAGCAATATAGGACCAAATTCCCTTTTCTCACCTCTTAAGACATGGTCATCTTATTCTTAATCCCACTCTGTGAAAATGCTGGCCTTCTCTCAACCAAACCTCTCCAGTAGTTTCCAAATGAACCATGAATAGATAGGCCGATCAATTTAGCAGAGAATCTCTCCATCTTCCCCATTCATTATGGTATACTTCTGTCATCTATTTCCTTGTTTTGATACCTATAGACTTCTCTACCTCTTTCTTATTTTGTTAACACAACCTTGAATCCTTAATTTCATGTTGTGTTTTTGTCAGAGATGAGTGAATTTTAAATTGCCTGCCATTAGCGATGTTGGGGTTTCAAGTAAGGTTGCATGTAAGCACCAACCCTTAGAGAAGACTAAATCATATGTTGATAACATAGACACACGCATCGATTGGAAAGTCGAAGGTTGATTTTGAGTCCCTACTGAATACAAAATGAAATGGGGGCATAGTGTCGAGCTTAGGTGAAAAGAGCAGGCCTTCATATAATCTGTCGTTCCACAATTCATTAGTTTCGAAGGTGCTACCTTATCTACTACTAGTGTTGTAGGCGAAGGGACATTACTGAAATACTTGTGGCTCTCAAACTTTTAGACTTTTCTTGTTTTACGTTTTTGCTATTCCCACTTGTAAAGTCTCGTTTCTACTTCCTTCACTTGCCTATACACTCATATGTGCTTAATTTCGTTATTTAAGCTTTCCCATATCAAAGCAAAGGTTTTTACTATTAGTTTCTTCATTTTTTCTACAAATTTGCAGGGGTTAATGTGAGACTTTTTGCTTCTCAAACGAAAGAAGCTTATTTATAGCAACATAGAAGAGGGTGGGCTAGAGTCAACTATCTAAACATCCCGGACAAAAATGGTAAGTGTTCTGCTAGTGTACTTGTTGGAATGAATTAACTTTTGTTCTTTATTATCTTGCTTTTTCTCTTTGGGTGATTCAATTTACTTAATGTTATCAATTTAGGAACTGAATACATAACTTGATCAAAGATCGAAGGAGAGCAGCTTAGGACACAATCATTACAATATTGTTTTGGTAATGGAACATCAAAGCAAATAGTCATGCATCCGACATGGCAAACTATCGAATCTTAAAATTTGAAGTTGCACTATTCATCCTTCAAATCTTAAAATATGTTATATTTATTACTTTTGCATTTCTTTTATAGTTTTGATATTATTTGACCGTATGGGATGGATAAAATATAATATAAATAAGGTGAGAGAGAAAATAAAAATACTGTATTTTGAAGTAGAATTTGGAGTAGAATTTAAAGTAGGGGTTGGAGAAGGTGGGATTGTAGCAACTCTACATTATAGAGTAAAATAAAATTTAAAGTAAAAATTGATTGGGTGGGGTTGGAGATGGTCTTAGGCGGTGCTCTTCTCCTTTTATAGGAGATAGATGGACCTTAGAGTAACCATAGTTTGGCATGACAATTGTTGTTGTTTTCAAACGGTGATATTGGTAACCATTCTTAGTTGCCCACTTGCCTAAGGGCTGTTCACGTTTTTACGGGTTTCAAGGATCAATCTAAGGGCATGACATACTCATTCCTAACAATACCCAATAAACATATAAAATATTATAATTTTAAGACTTCTTTCATAATTTTACGACATCTTAGTTTTCATGCCAGCTCCGGTGACGGGATGCGAGATCCGGTGATGGGATGGCAAGACGGCGAGCTCGGACGACGAGAGCACGGCGAGTGCGACATCCGGACAGCGAGATCCGGCAGAAGGGGGCGAGATCCGGCAGAGTCGGAAAAATGGAAACCAAAAACATAACAAACCGGTGGAGATGCGGCGGCGTAGGTTGGTTTCCGGTGGAGATGCAACGGTTTCGTTGAGATCTGGCGGCGGCGATCGGAGAGAACGGCGAGATCTGGCAAATCAAAGACATGGCGGCCGAGATCTGACGGTTTTATAGGAGTTTCTGGCAGCGGCGTTTCCAGGTCGTTTCGGGGGGCGAAGGTTCATTGATCTCGCCGAAAAAGTGATGAGATCTAGAATTTTCTGACAAGATCTCGGCTTTTTCGGCTTCGACGGCGACGACAGTTGATCGACGGAGGGCGGTGACGGCAGTTGGTCGGCGGTGACGGTTCGACGGGCAATGCAAGGGTCACCGGAAAAAAGAATGAGTCGCCAGAAAATTTTTTAATTGAGCAGAGAGAAATAGAAGGGGAAGAGAGAGAAAGGAACATGATAATTGATTAGAGTGTTAAAAGTTACAGACAAACTTAAAGTAAAATGAAATTTATATTTTATTTTTTAATTTATTTAATAACTTACTTAATTTTATAAGATTTTTCAAAATTTTTATATGATTTTTACAATGATATTATAAAAGTCTTATACGTTTTTTGAAATTGGTATAAGACTTATATCTTTTTTGAAATCGGTATAAGACTTACACCTTTTTCGAAATCGAGATAATAATTTTATCCAAACAGTGTAAAAGTAATACACCTTTTTTGCAATTGGTATAAGACTTATACCTTTTTGAAATCGGGATAATAATTTTACCCAGCTAGTGTAAAAGTAATATACCTTTTAAAAAACAATACAACAATTCAAAAAACGAAAAAAAAGTTCGTCAAAAGTATATCATCATGGATCTTGTTTTAACAATAAAAATATAACGAACAAATATTCGAAAAAATCGTGTCAAAAAAATCAACGGTTTGAGAGATATGACCGTTTAAAAATTTAAAATCTAAATAAATGAGGAGAGAGGTAGTGGGGACCACTCAAAAACAAAGAAAACTCAAGATCTAGTAGTTTTATGAAAGAAGTAGTATTTTTGTGAAAAAAAAATAGTTTTTCTAGAAATATTTTACTCTAAGTAGTAAAACTACAAATACACCCCCCTTGAACTAATATTGGCTACAATTTTCCAATAAATTTTGTAACATTAACTTTTAGTAAAGAATATTATTTATCCTTTTTTTTGAAAATATTTTATAAACACGAGCTCCTTTTTATGAGAAAAATAACACAAATAATTTTTTGTTATTGACTTAAATACATGGCAATTTTTCAAATTTGTCCAAAAAGTAATTGGACTACCACTTAACAATGAAAAATTATGAGGTGACTTCATTGTAAATAAAGAAAACATTCCTGTTTACCTATTACCACAAAATTATCATGTATAAGATGAGTGACTTTTTCACTGAAATGGACAAAATAATGCATACTTTAATTTAAATAAATTAGGCACAATCCATACTTTTAAAAATAAGCGATAAAACTGGTTTTTCTTTTTCAACTTTTTTAAAACAAGTTCAAATTTCAAATAACATACAATTGGGTATAATAAAATATTACAATATAATTAATTATATTTTATTAATTTAACATTTAATATTTCCATTATATCCATGTAATATATGATACGCATTCACAAATTATTTGTGTTGAGTTTAGGTTTTGAGATATAATTTAAGTCTAATCCATTGTATTCTAGGACCGTATAGGCTTGAACTTTGGAGCAAAATCCAAGCAGATTCATAAATACATTAATATGTCATCTATGATCTTTTTAATTTCTGAAAATATGATGTCCCCATTACCTTCACATGCGATCTTGCAGCTATGCACTCAACCAAAAACAAAAATCATCTCTTTTTGGACAAACAAATATCTCACATGAAAAGATTAAAGAAATTTGAGTAGTTTATAAGCATGAATCACTATTCTCAATGATATGAGCCTTTTGAGATAAAGTCTAAGAGCAAAACCATTAGAGCTTTTAATTCAAAATAAATAATATCATACTGTGTGTGGGAATTCGTGATGTCCGTTGCTTTCGTCAGACGCTACATCTTTATTGAAGAAAAATCATGATGTTATTATTGTATCGTTCTTCGCATGCACATTGTAATAATTATTATCAATTAACTAAAAAATTTATACACGTTCAAGATGTTAAGTGTCTGTAGAAGCACTACACTCTACACTCTAAATAAAATACTTATTATTTGTATAAATAATTTTTATTATTAATTTTATTTATTTTGTCAGTATGAATAGCTATGAGATATTGTCACCGTCAATTACTGAATTAACGAACAATATATTATTTAAATTCTTTGTATTCAATATAAATATTTATTATAATCTAGAGAATGCTGATTTGTTCCTTTCATCCATTTTTTTCTTTTATTTTCTTCTAACTTCTAAACATGTTCAAGTGGGAAATAAAAGTTAATCATATGTTATGAAAAGAAGAGAAAGAAAGCAACTCAATCATATTACTTTATATACCTAGATTGCACGGACAAGGACATGATACGAGTGTCTGACACAACATGGACATGCCGACACGCTAATTCCCAAAAGTTATGTATTTGGACTGAAAATCCTCGTGTCACCAGTTCAAATCTGGTTCCTGACACATGATTAATTTATATATAAGTATCCATTCTCCAATTTAATGAAATTTCGATCGGATATAGGTCACCATAGATATTCAGTAATGGTATGGATGATAGATGATATACACTTAACTTATCCATCTA
>CAOJBJ010655693.1:0-16410 GCA_948291685.1 Euphorbia celastroides
GATTAGTTGCATATTAATTTCAGCATGTTTCCCATTTTCTTTAGATAACTGCAACTTAGTTTATTTGTTTTAGCATTTAGGAGTAGTGGATATCATGACTTTCATGTTAGTGGAAGTTCATGGCTTAGAAGTAGGATCATGATAGGTAGTTAGTTTTCATTTATTCCTACTTAAAGCATTGTAATTTCAGTTCAGAATATAGTAGAAAATTGTCTCAAATTGCCTTGTCTTTCTCTGTTAATTTCTTGGAGTGTTTGCCTACTACAAAAGGCTATATCAGAAAGTATAATGAAAATCCGATAATTCATAAATTTAGTAATTTAATTGAAATGATTTAATTCAGTTCGGTTGAACCGAATGCTAACCCCTACTTCTAATTCTTTTGGTCCTCTGCTTTTTTTTATAGACTTGTTTTTGTGGTGCAGGTACTTGTATCCAATATTTACTATGGAGACTATCTAGAAGTCATGCGTAATATTCTTGATGATTGCCTCCCGAAGTTTTCAAAGGATGAAAAGCAGTTGTTCCATTTCTTTGATTTGTTGCTCTCATGGGATTTCTAGCTGTGAAAGTCACAATGAGGGATTTTAATCAATTATTTAGTATTTATTTTTTTTATAATTTTTAGAAAATGAATGTCACATGTCAAGATGTAATTAGTTTAATTTTTCAAATTATATCAAGCAGCGCGAGTGTACTACACTCTAAGAGGACGAGAGATACAATTTTGATAAATTAAGGAGGCGAGAGATGCAATTTAAACAAGTATGAGAGAGTGAGAAGATATTAGGGATAAATTCCATTAGGCCATAAGACTATATAGCTACTTTTTTTAGTGTTGACTTTTTTAATCCTTAAGTAGTCATGCCAAATGCTTGAAATAGTTGTTTCATGCCGTAAAGACAAAAGAAGTTTGCAGGAAAATTATATGAAAAGAAAAATCATTCGAAATCCAAAATATTGTGCTGGAACACATTTTACACAAACATACAGAATTGTAAAACAAATGTGAAACCTTTAAATTTACTACAATATCAATCCAGCGTTACTCGTACTTGTTTGCATACTAGATCAACTAAAACCGACCGACAATATTTCAGCACTATTATTTTCACAAAAGGTTCAGAAATGGGCCACTAAAACGGCAAAGAAATAACATTTCGGCAGTCGGGAAGCAAAGCTTACTGATATAAGCTCAGTACTTTGGAGGAGGCTGTTGTGTTGGCAACAATCCAAATCTCTTCTTTAGAAGAACTCTTTGCCTTGAGAATTTGTCATCTGGAGAGAAACGAGCTGCAAGAAAGCAGAAACTTTACAAATTTCATTAAAAAGACGCACAAAGCAGAAAGAGACGACTGTCTAGAACTACAGCTTCCATAGCATTTTAGTATTAATTCACTTAGAAAGGAAGGAAGGATGCTTATCTTTGCCTACGGTAGGCAAAGATAACCTCTTGAAACTGAAAGTTCTGGGAACAAGTAGCAATGAGGTATTTGAACGTTGATCATGTTTGGAATGCAATTATAAAAACAAAGTAACAAACAATTTCATTCTTAATATCACTCTTATTCTCAAGAAACGTCCCAAAACACAAAAAAACAAAAGAGATCATAAGAGAAAGATGCAAGACAAAACTTAGAGTTCATTCTTCAACTTAAATGAGAGAAATTCAATACGATAAGAACACCCGGGTTCACTATCAGGAAAATGGAGCTTGACAGCGCTGGTCAACAAAAAAAAATCTGATTAAGATATATTACCAGGATGAGCAGATTGCGTAGCCAACCCAAGTGGTGATTCCTTCTGCAAAAATCAAACAACAGTACAGCATCAATAAAAGTTGCAGACCCATGAAAACAAATATTTAATACACTGCCATCAAAACATCAAATAACTAAAACTATCCACAATACCAAAAAGGGAAGCAGCACTCAATCAATTGATCAATGCAGTAAACCGAAATTCCATTTTGGTACGCACTATTATCAGTAGGGGGCACTCAAACAATGAACAGAAAAGCAATGAGCTCTATAATCAATCCATTCTACATACCAACAACAAAATGCCATCCCTCAGGCCAAAAAATCAAACAAACAAGCGGATATCGACTTCTTTATCTCCTACTACTTATTATCAAACTACAACAACGCAAACTCTTATCAACAGAAACGAATATATCACACAGAGAATAGAAAACACACCTTAGTGGTATAAACCTTGTCACCGTTCTCGTTTATGTAAAACTGAAGATACATTTTCAATCCTTTTCTTCCTGTAACCAAAATTAAATAAAAATGAACAACCAACCACAACTCGATAAATAAAAATCCATTAAAGCACATCCATATTCTGATAAAAAAGGGATAGAAACAGAATACAGAACAACATGCGGAGAAAAAACAGGGGGAAAGCTCGATTCATAGCAATGGAAATTCACCTTCTAGCTACAAACTCCGAAAAAAAATGGATAATGTGAAGGAGAAAATACCAGTACTATATGGGATGATGAAGATCGAAGCCGAGGGTTTATGGAGATAGGAATTAGGGTTTATGAATTTTATTCCTCGTGTATTTTACTTGGTCTAATATTCCTAATATTTGTATCCAAGCCCAGTGATGAGGCCCATTTTACAATAGATAAGTTCTTGGGAAAATTACACGACTTGTACGTTTTAATAAGTTAATTACATATATGTCACTTAGTTAATTAATTATGACGGTTCATCTTCTTCAAGTTTCATATGTCAGTGAACACGTTCCTCACTTTTCAACAGATTACTTTCAGCCTTCGTCGCCCGATCCGCCGTCGTCCGATCCGCCACCGTTTTGAACCGCCGGTCACTGGTCCTTGTCATTTACCGGTCCTTGTCATTCATCATTCGTCGTTCGCTGCCCGATTCTTCACCGTCCAATCTCTCAAATCTCACCGGTTTCACCTTTGATTTATCAGATCTCGTCAGATTTGTTTTCTCTCACCCACGTCGTTCAGATCTGAGCCCATCGAAGTGTTTGTCGTTCAAATTTCGATCTCTGGAACGTTTGTCGATCTCTGAAACATTTTTCCTTCTTGAGATTTATGAAACACTTTTGTATTTTGTTTCTATTTGATTTACTCTCGTTTGGAATTACGTTTTTTTAAATCTATTGCACCTCTTCTGTTTGCTTTTTAGATTGTATAATCTGTCTTCAGTCGTCTCTATGTTGTTGACTGGATATATCCTGTTATATCCAGAATATATCTTGACGCGTTATATCGTGTTATATCCTGTATATATATGGTGTTATATCCTAGATATATTAAATGTTATATACAGGATATATCGTGTTAAGTGAAATTTTTATAACGTGCTGACTGTAAATTTTTTAATTATTTGGTCAGTGAATGAGATGGTTTTGCTAGACTGAGTGTTTGGTTGAAATCCATGTTTCATATGATTAAGCCATGTAAGTTACCCTTTAGATTTCGCATCAAATACTGGACATGGGCAATTCCGGAGGTAGGCTCGGCCGGACCTAGTCAAATTTAACTAAAAAATACATAACTCAAGTTCGGTTTAATGTATAGAAAATAAATTTTAAATTCGAGTCGAGCCGAATTTTAATAATAAAAGGAAAATATAAGAACAGATCACGGATCTCAAAAATAATTTTAATATAAAAAATAATATTAAAATATATAAATATGTAAATTTTTAAAAAATCATAAACTAAATTAAAATATTTACAATTATGTTTCATTTAAACATTTAAACTTCAAAAAAAAAAAAAAACTCAAATATCAATGAATTTAAAAATATTTATGATAAATATATTAAATATATAATTAACTAAAAACATTTATAATTTATAATACATTCAGGCCGGTGCGAGTTAGACGTGAGTTTTAAGGTTCCTTTTTTAAACTTATTTTTCATTCAATTCAGTTCAGACTCATTAAGTTTCACTAATTTTTAAATTTATATTCAATTCATTTAATTTTAATAAATTTTTAATATGAATGAATGTCATTAAATTTCGAATCATTTGAGTCTAAATTTTAATATTATTAAGTTACAATAAGTTTATATTAAATTTTAGGTCAATAAAATTCATTCTAACACCATTAAATTTTAATTCAATTCCATTTTATTTAATTCGGTTCTGTTCAACCTCGTTCAGTCAAAAATAACTGGCCAAAGACAAAAGTAAGGCTTTAATTTCCACTTCCTATCCAAATCCATCTCGGGCGCTTGCGGGCTTAGCGCCAGTTATCCATTTAATAACTGTAAGAAGAGTAAACAAGTAACTTCAATAAATATCTTTCCACGTTGCAATTTCACTTGACCAATCAATTCACTCTTCGAAACCGCGTCTCTGCAACTCCTTTGTCTCTCTCAATTGATGCAATCCCAATACCTTTCAATCTTTCCCCAAATTCCTCTACAGAATCCACCGCAGGATCCGCCGGCATTCCTCCCACTAACCACCGCCGGAATCCAACACCATTATGTCGTTTGAAGAAGACGAAGAATCCATGGAGCACACGCTCCTAGTCGTCCGCGAGGTCTCCGTCTACAAAATCCCGCCGCGCTCCACCTCCGGCGGCTACAAGTGCGGCGAGTGGCTGCAATCGGACAAGATCTGGTCCGGCAGGCTCCGGGTGGTGTCGTGCAAGGACCGGTGCGAGATCCGGCTGGAGGATCCGAACTCCGGCGATCTCTTCGCGGCGTGTTTTGTTCATCCCGGCCAGCGAGAGAGTGCGGTCGAGACTGTGCTCGATTCGTCGCGGTATTTCGTGCTGAAGATCGAGGATGGGAGAGGGAAGCATGCGTTCATCGGGCTAGGGTTTAATGAGAGGAATGAGGCGTTTGATTTCAATGTGGCGTTATCGGATCATGAAAGGTATGTGAAAAGAGAGATTGATAAGGAGAGTGGGGAAACTAGCGAGAGTGACACTCACATCGATATTCATCCCGCGGTGAATCACAGGTTGAAGGTAAGACATCTTAATTGCTTTTTCAAGTTTAGTTCCCTATCAAATTAGTTGCATCACAAGAATAGATGGGATGAACTTGTAGTGTAAGGTTTACCAGGATTTATGCTTTATTTGATATGTACTGTTGCGATTGAGTTATTTCCAGTTGCACTTTGTTGCCAGAGGAGTGGTTGATCGAGGGATTTCTTATGTGATTTGTAGAAAAATTTGGAAACTGTGTTTTGGTTGCTATGAAGTCCATTAGTTTCATTGATTTCTAAGGTTTTAGAAATGTAATGCGTAAACTTTCCTTAAGTAGTCATCTTCTTTCTTTAATTTTTTCTGTTTGCTTTGTCTAATCGATGATCTGGTAGTTAAAATATGTCATCTTTCATCATTGTCAGCCGTGTTGTTATTGATATCCTTCTATGGAGAACTCTAATTTTCCCTGCTGTATAATTTGCAATTTTTCATATTTTTAATGTCAGGTTTATGCTGTCAGATTTTTTTTTAATTGATGTTTTACTGGCTTCGTGATATAGCATATTATTTTGATATTTTCACCAGCTAAACAGAATGGTTTTCTTTGTTTTTGTACAAAATACAGGAAGGTGAAACCATTCGAATCAATGTAAAGCCTAAGCCATCTGGGGGCAGTGGAATGCTTTCAGCTGCGGGGCTATCAGGAGGTGCTCCTGCAGCTGGAAAGCCTAAAGCTTTAAGTCTCGCCCCACCACCAACTGGGACGGGAAAAATAAGGTCGCCACTCCCGCCCCCTCCAAATGATCCAGCTGTTACACGAAGGACTACAACTAATCACAGTGTTGGCGGTAGAGAATCAAAAGAAAATATCAATCGCTCATCCAATCCCTTGTCAGATCTTTCTCCCCTTGAGGTATTACCCATTTGTTGTTAGTCAAATCTTGCCCTTTTTCCATAGCATAATGTGTCTTAGATGACAGTTCACACACTGATACATTTTGATGCAAATAGTGAAAAGGATTGAACTGCAATTTGTAAGTTTAGACATGTTTAGAGCCCAAATCCACTTTGTGTTTGCTTTCCCTAGAAAATGCTCACATGCCAAGGACATGTTCTTTTCAACTTATTTCTCATTCAGTTCAATTAAGTTACAAGTATGAACATATATACTAGAGCATAGTGTACTTTAGCGAGTGAAACATTTGCTGAATTTGAACTATTAGTTGACTAATATGCTCTATTTATCTTGCACAAAAAATGTGATTGGCTTATATTGCTATTGGTATTTGCAGAAGAGTCTTCCTTCAGCAACATCTACAGCATCAGGGTGGGCGGCATTTTAGTTGTTCGGGACGTGTATTGAGATTTGTTATTTGAGAATGAAACCTGTGTTCTTTGTGTTCTTTTTGAAAGTGGAAATGAACTGTATGATGAAGAAATGTAAGAAAGAAGGCCAAGTAATTCATGTGTAGGAAGTGGTATAGGGTAATGCTTCTTTCTACTCCAAGAACTTCGAGTTTGCATCAACATATAATAGAAAAATTGATTTTGTTGTGTGTTCAATTTAATCTTGTTGCTGCATTTGCACCAATTCTAAAATCTTCTGTTTGTTTGCTTGTAAACATTGCTGGTTGTGAAGTACTTACACTTCCCAGGAAAAACAAAAGTAAATAAAGATTATAATTCTCCAAACTTCTTCTCAATTGATGCTCCTATAAATATAATCATATCACTTTCAGGAGACTGATTGCTTAATTTCAGAATTCGGTTTAATTGGATCAAAACGAACTGATTATTTCAATGAATTTATCGACTTTATATTATAATTTTTACTGAACTAAACTAAAATTATAATAGAGCCCAAATCAATCTAATTGACAATCGATTTTTAAAATAAAATTATAATAACATTTTGGTTATACAAAAATTACGATTAAATTTTGTAATTTAGTTGAAGCAATTCGGTTCAATTTTGGTTGAGCCGAATGCCCACCCTGCAAAATTAGGAAAAAATTTCTGCAATCACGAGAGCAAAGTTATACACGCCCAACTCTAATTCTCGGGCAAAAGCCATGTTAGGGTCTGTTTGGAAGTGCTGTCAGACCTGCTGTCTCTAAAAGCTGGTATCACAAACTTTTCATACAATATCATTTTTTCGATTTTAACAGTGCATTTTGATCATTTATATCAAAAAGTTGAGAACTGCAAAAACAATTTTTCCAAAACTATAATCTACTGTTTTTAGGAAAAACTTCAAAATATAGCTTTCAAAGAAAACAGTCACAAACAGAACCTTAGTTAAGCATTTGGAGAATGTTGTGTTTGCTATAAAGAGAGAACCACATTGCTAAGGAACAACACAACGCAATTTTTTTAAGCATGGAACTTTAGCATTCAATTCTTGACTTTCAATAGGAGACGTGGCGAAATTTTAGAGGACTTAAATCGCCCACCCGATCATTTTTCCTAAATCTTTAATTTTAACAAAACTATACACCAACACCAAGCAAATGGTTTGTCAAATTTATTGTTTAATTTCCTTAAAGTTGACACTAGAGACCCAAAACGAGACACCGTGTCCTATCATATATAACAGCTAAACCGACTACCCCGCGACGTGTATAAAATCACCGACGGGACAACTCTCAGCTCCGTGCAACCCGTTCCCTTCATCAGCCGGAAAAGAGAATACAACGGTGGCGGAGGACAGAAATGGCGCCAAATAACAACGAAAATAAAACAGAAAACAGCATCAATGTCCGCGGTATGCAATTCGGATACGAAATTCAAACTCCGCTGTTCTACGATTTCAATCTCAACATCGCCCCTGGATCTCGCTGCCTTCTCGTCGGAGCTAATGGATCTGGTAACCTAGAATTTGCAGGAACTGATCTTCTTTCTGATTCCTTCTCCCATTGATTTTTTGAATTTGTTGTGCAGGAAAGACGACTCTGTTGAAGATTCTGGCGGGGAAGCATATGGTAGGAGGGAAGGATGTGGTTCAAGTGCTGAGTCGTTCTGCTTTTCATGATACTCAGCTTATTTGCAACGGTGAATTGGCCTATTTAGGGGGTTCTTGGAGTAAAACCGTTGGTTCTGCTGTGAGTTTCTTTGGACTTCTGTTCTCTTCATTTATGCCATTAATGTTCTCGGATTCTTTTCTGAATTGAAGAATGTATGCTTTCAAAAACAATGGATACCCAATTACTTTTCATGGAGATTGATCAAAATCACATTATATTGTCTTTCCCAAGCTTAAAAATTGTTAGGTTTTTGCTTCGGAAATCGCAAGTAATTATTGGGTAATGGCTTCCACGGATTTCGTATCGAACTTGCCACTTGGGAGCCATGCGGATTCATGTGACATCTTTGCTTTTACTACAAGCATTCGTCATGTTGGGAAACCGATCGAATTACATTTCTTGTGCTTCCTTTTTTTAATGGTTACCATTGGAAGCTATCAGACTTATCCCTGAGACTGTAATGGTATAGTCATCTTTGTTACCCTGGGTGCTAAATCGTTGCTTTTGGAGTTTCAGTAGCAAAGTAGCATACTTGTATTGCCTGAACTTCATTGTCTTACCTATGGTTCCACTAAACAATTCCTTGTTTGCGCTGTTAGCAGAAAATGCTAGCTATTAGAGTGATGAATTTGTTTACAAGACACATTGTCAGACTAATTATGATAGAACTTTTTTTGTTAGACAACGTAGAACTCATTTAAATGAATAGTTCAGTACTTATGAATCTTTGGAACTTGGAAGAATATTGGATGAAGCTATTGTCTGTTATATTCTCCAGTGACGATTTATGGTTGCAGATTTGTGTTTGTGATACTCAAGCTTGAATGTTTATTTACAGGGAGAAATTCCGCTCCAAGGAGACTTTTCTGCTGAGCATATGATATTTGGAGGTATTAATGTACTGTTATTGGTATTTTTTTCCTGGGTTGCATTTGCAATGTTCATTCTTTTTCAGTCTATTAGAATACCTATTATGAAATATATTCTGAAAGTACTATTTTTTATTCCCTTCTTTAACCAGTTGAAGGAATTGATCCTGCTAGGAGAGAGAAGTTGATCGACTTACTTGAGATTGATCTACAATGGCGTATGCATAAGGTCTCTGATGGGCAGCGTCGTCGAGTTCAGATTTGTATGGGTCTTCTTATTCCCTTTAAGGTACAAAAAACTGTGCCACTTCTGTATTTTTCTTTTCTTGTTAATGTACATAATACATTAATCAACCTTAGCAGTTTAACGCTACGTTCAACAAAACAAACCTGCTGAATTAACCAGGCTAACAATCTACAAGTTTTGAGCAGCCAGTGAAAATGGTTTAACTTGACCCCATTTACCTTCCTGTTGCTGATGTAGTGGCTCCAGTGTCTTATTTCTCCTGGCCCTCATGCAGTTAATTTGTTTCTGATCTGCTGTAAAACTCAGCATTTTGTCTCTAAATAGGGCCGGAATTTTCTATTGCAGGTACTTTTACTGGATGAGGTTACAGTTGACCTGGACGTTGTTGCCAGGATGGACTTGCTAGAGTTCTTCAAGGAAGAATGCGAGCAGGTATAACTTCCCAATGTCATCCACACAAAGCAAATTGAAGTCTAGAACATTGTTCTTCACCTGATGTCACGTGTCAGTATTTGGTTGGCTTGACTTTCTAAAGATGTCATTTTAACTTTTCCAACTAGAAGTTGACACGTGGCATTTAAAGGGGAGGGGGGGTTGTTAAACTGGTGCATTTTTCTAAGTTAAGGGGGCTGACTGTTGCACTTTTGGAATTTGAGGGGACTTTTTCAAAGTTCAGGGGGCAATAGGCTATTTGTGCAAAGTTCAGGGGCTAATGATATATTTGGCTTTATATTTATTGCAGAGAGGAGCTACGATCGTATACGCAACGCATATTTTCGATGGATTGGAAATGTGGGCCACACATCTTGCTTATATACAGGAGGGTGAACTGAAAAGGTTTCAGAAGTTAACCGAGACTACCGAGTTAAAAGGTTCTGCAAATCTGCTTTCTGTTGTAGAGTCTTGGCTACGTTCTGAAACCGAGCAACCGAAGAAGAAACCCGCCCAAAACCAAAAGACTAACCCATTTAACTCCTCGCCTTTTATGTCTTCGAGACACATGGCATACTATCGGTAATCTTCTCAATGCTTGAATTCAGTGTTCTCAGCAGCAAGTATGGGTAAGAGGCTACGACGCCTTCCTGTTGCACTGGAAATTCTGCTGCTGCTCATCCATATATACGTATTTTGGTGATTAGGTGAGTGTTAAAATTATATGGAAATTCTTTTTGTTGTGGTTTTCTGCAGAATCGGGAATGCTTGATTTCCTGTGCAGAGAACTGCAGAATGGTACGATAAAATGTTGTTTGTTGTTTAGTTACCTAGTTAGGAAAATGTCCATCCATGTTTTTATGTTTTTTTATCTGCCATCTTGCTGTGATACCGACACTGGATTGTGATCGAATTATACATGTATTGAATTAACACATCGTACGATAATTATGGAGTAAAAACTATATGGATTTGTTGTGGAAGGTTGTACTGTCCTTAAATTCTTCCCTGCTTTGCATCCTTGTAGAATGTGAATGTCTACTTTCAGAACGGTTGGATGTGTTTGTATAATTTGTCAAAGTACATTTTTATCTCCTTTGTATTGAATGACATTGTTTAAGTTTTGATCAAGTGTGTTAAGTGTGTCCGATTTTCGAGATCAAAGTTGATTACGTCCAATGATCACTTATTCATTTATTATTCACTAAATATGAAAAAGACAACAGTTGAATGAATGAGACATCTCGTGCTAACGCATTTTTCGAATAGGATTGCACCCAACCGTGATCTAACGGATAAAATTTTATTTACACTTAATTAATTATTCACTAAACACTTATTCAACGATTAAATCATGATAGGGTGTAAAAAGCCGGGTGTTGTGTGTAGTTCTTGGGAGAAGTGTTGTAGTGTGATACTCCACCTAGAGCACTAAAGAAGCCTGTTTATCGGGAAAAAAGGATTTTTCAATCTCAAATTCAAGCAATATGTACATTAATTGCACTTATACATACGAATGAATCAATCAAAGTAATATTGAGAATAATATATCAGTGATATTAATAATTAATAGTTTATTATTTATTGATGATTAATGTTTGTAATGTGGATAATAATAAAAGAATATCACATACATCGAACATGTTAGTTAATTAAAGGGTAAACTTTTCTTTTCTTTTCTATTCACTTTCTTAATTCCCTTTCTTAATTCCCTTTCCGTTAACTTATATGAACCAAACGCTCCCTTATAGTTTAGAATTTTAAATTAGAAAAATGAAATAAACAGAAGAAACTAGAGGAGAGTAAGAAATTGAAAGAATCGAATACACCGAGAATTGAACCGAAATATTTGTTTTATTTTTTTTATTTGTATTTCTTAGTTTTGAAGGTATAAAAAAACTAAAAAACCTTAAATCTTTAAAATATAAATATCATAAATTTGATTTGATAATACTTCATTCTTAGTTATTATATATTATTTAATTTTAAAATTGAAAAATCCCGTAATGAAAATCATTTTGTTTTGTTTTTTTAACTATTTTGTTGCTTTTTTAATTAAATTTGTTCTTTTTAATTTAATTTTAAATTTTTATATTTGAGCCAATAAAATTAAAGAACGAAGAATGAAAGTAAAATAAATATTTCAATGAATAATAATAATAATAAGTTAAAAATAATTTAGTTTTTTGTTGTATAAAATTGAACTAAACTGGATTATTTTGGTTTGATCCGGACCAAATCTAAGTAAATGAAGTTTGATATTTGATTCTAACATTTTTCTTGTTTAAGTTTCTGTTTGGTTCAGTTGGATTCGTTTTGTGAACTGAAACTGAATGTAGTCTCCCATGAAAGAAACTTGTATGCCTATGCGCAACAATTACACAAGGTTTACACCAAAATTTAATAGAATCATTGTTTATAAGGTTAGTCTTTTAATTTTTACTAATTGTATTGCAACATGTAAGAAGTAAATTCGAGTTGAGTTAAAAATTCCGAATTTTCAATAGAAAAGAAGACAAGGTGGTCGGCGAGGTTGGCGATTCCGGCGACAGTTACGTGCAGCCCCGAGATCCGCTGCACTGAATTCCATATAATAATGTATGACAACTATAAACATATATACTGTCAAATCCATTTCCAAAATGGAAACCACAGCTTCAATTTCAGAGACTTTCCTTCTTCATTCGTTGCAATGCACTACCCCAATTATATATACCTAACAATCCGTTATCCCTATTTTCGCGCTTTTTCCCTTTCTTTTCTTTCTATTTTTGTCCATTTCGCTTTTCCGGTGTGATTTGACGGCGAATGATTTTGGTTTGAAATGGATTCGGCGAGAAGTTGGCTTTCGAAGCTTCAGCCGCGAGATAAGCTCAGGCCTCAGACCAGGAAGAAGGATCTCTCCGATGACTGTAACAGAGAAAGCAAATCTTCAATTGAGGATGATGAATCTATGTCCAGCACTACCAAGCAGAAAGTTGCTGCTGCTAAGCAGTACATTTAGAACCACTACAAGGAGCAGATGAAGAGTCTTCAGGAGAGGAGAGAACGGTGAGATCGATTTGAAGATTGTGAAATTGGTGGATTGCGAGTGTTGATTGTCTTTGGTTTTTTGGCAGACGGATTGAGCTGGAGAAGAAATTGGCTGATGCTGATGTTTCGGACGAAGATCAGAGTAATTTACTCAAGTTTTTGGAGAAGAAGGAAACTGAATACATGCCCCTTCAGAGGCATAAAATGGGCGTTGATGACTTTGAATTGTTGACCATGATCGGCAAGGGTGCATTTGGAGAGGTAAAACCCTTTCCCCTCCATTTTTCTTATGCAGATGAGATCTTTTAGCTTCTGATCTTCTCATCCAGATCTTTTACTTGTTGAATTACATCTACATTTTCCAATTGATTGTGAATCGGATTTTGATTTGGAGTTTTCTTTATTAAGTGTTCTATGATCTGAATTCTCTGGGCAGGTTAGGGTTTGTAGAGAAAAGGCAACACAGGCCATGTTTATGCTATGAAGAAACTCAAGAAATCGGAGATGCTTCGAAGGGGTCAGGTATGCATTTATCTTTCATGTTTGTTGATGATCAAGTTTTGAGGGGATATATATTTCTAGGATGATTCAAATCTTTTTAGGTTGAACATGTGAGAGCTGAAAGGAATCTGCTCGCTGGAGTTGACAGCAATTGCATTGTTAAATTATACTGTTCTTTTCAAGATGATGAGTTTCTGTACCTCATCATGGAATACTTGCCTGGTGGAGATATGATGACTTTGTTGATGAGAAAAGATACCTTGACTGATGATGAAGCTAGATTTTATGTTGCAGAGACTGTTCTAGCTATTGAATCGATTCATAAACACAATTACATTCACAGGTACAGTACAGTGACAAAGATATTAATGTCGCAATGCTTTTCTTTCGGTTGCAGAATGTGGATTAACTTTTTTCTTTTTTGGGTAATAAATTTACAGGGATTCCAAGCCGGACAACTTGTTACTTGATAAATATGGACACTTGCGACTGTCGGATTTTGGGTTATGTAAGCCATTAGATTGCAGCACCATCCAAGAAGGGGATTTTTCGGTGAATAGCAGTGGCAATGAGACTTCGAACAATGAAGAACGCCCAACAGCTCCCAAGCGCACACAACAAGAGCAACTGCAACACTGGCAGAGAAACAGGAGGATGCTTGTAAGTCACAGGCAGTAATGCACCAAAGTTTTAAGGACAATAGTGTTTACTTCTTTCTCAAATGAACTTGTATCCATTAGTCATAGGCATTAGGCATGTGAATTTAACTGAAAGTCTGAAAGTTCTATTCTCTGTTCATGCTCCCACCGAGTCAAACAACGTCCAGTAGTAATGTAGAGAAGCAACAAACCGGTCCAAAAAGGACCCGGCATGGAAAATTTCTTGCTCCACGATGGTTATAACTCGTGGGGCGAGTTGCTCAAGCAGTCTCATTGACTTCCAGTCTGGTCCAGTTGCATCATACAGAGAATGTTGTAGCCAGTGCACAGCTAGGGTCTCGCCTCTCTTCAACGACAACATACTAACATCAATTTCCCCGAACTTTTTTGCAATGAGGTGAAACTTAAACGTCATTCCTAACCGTTTTGCAAAGATCGAGAGCTGTTTTCCGGTCTCAACTAAAACCTCCATATATATTAGTGTAAAGATGGTATTAGTACGAGATTTATTGAATATTGTTTCTTTTTTTTTGTGTAATTTATCACTTTCAAAACTCAATTTCAATGTTAAATAGTTTGTTAATTAGCGTTTTGCTTATAAGCAGTATGATCCACAAATAAATATGGTGTATATACTCTAACAAATTTAACCCCTCCTTCCATTAGAGAATAATAATAGAAAAGGACTTAATGAAGTGTCTTCTAAATCTTCTGTCAAACAAATCAACGATGAAATTTCAGACAAATTTTCCTAATTATTCTTAGTACGTTGGAGAAAAAAAAGTTGTATAAGATTTACAGAGGATATACATTTATAGAAAAGGGTAAAGAATCATAACTGTAACTAAATATTTTCAATTTATGATTTAATGCTTTTTGAGCCTCGCTAGAACTCTAGAACATAAGCATCTCACAAAATCAATACTATCACAATATACAAAAAAATAGATAATTTTAATTGATCAAAGACGACAAAAGGCGTTTTGGTTGCAGAGCATGAACTCAAAAGTACTTGAAATTTTGTCTACGTTTATCATGAAGAAGGCATAGTAGAAATCGGTTTCAAGAAAAAATGATGTGCCTAAGTTTATATACAAACTTTACGCATATAATAGAACTGCAGTAGAGTGATGTTAACAAAAGAATAAGAAATAAAAAAAATGTACAATGCCATTTTTGTCAAAGTATTATGCAATTTGCTATAACTATTAGGCTAAGATTCACTAAAATAACTAATAGGCTAAGGTTTTGAGCACGGACAATATTAACACCTCTAATCAATACAAATTAATACTCTCTAAATTCTTACCTTGACCATATGAAGGATTAAAGAAAAATTGGTAAAAATGAAATCATAAATTTTTGGGAGATATATAGATCAAGTTTTACAACTTTAAAGGGTGTTTTTCATGGTTTGTGTTTATTGACTTATTTTTTTATAAGCAGCTTATTAAAAAAGGAGGTACGGGTAATTTTTAACTCTTCAATTAAAAAAAAAAACCATGAGTATCACTTCTTTTACTGGCTTCTAAGTTAAAATTGGCTTATAAACAACTTATAAGCCATAATTAAAAAGCACAATACTATTATGGGAATGTTTCTCAAAGTTTGTGCTTATTGACTTATTGTTTTATAAGATGCTTATTTGAATAGTATCTGGAAGCTACTTTTTATATTTTAACTTATAAGTTGCATTTAAGCCAAGAAAAAATTATAAAAAGCACTTATTCTACGGTTTATAAGTTAATTTCACTTATAAAATAAAGAAGGCACAAATGAAAGTTGTGACTAGATGAAAAAGAAAGTAATGTGACAAAATTGAAATAACAGAGTATATCTTCTAAATTTCTTGTGATTCTGAATCAAATAAATAGTGAAAATCTCAAAAATAGTGTTGCACATGATATTTTTCTGCAAATAATTATCAGGTCTTTGAATTCTCTTTTTGTGTTATGGTTTTACAAGTGTATATCATCTTCGACTTCATTTTTGTCATTAGTTGTTCTCGATGTATACATCAATCTACAATTTATTTTTGAGCTCTAATCGTAATAAATTTTGTCTTGGAAAATAAATCTACCTAAATTCAATGCAACTAACCACTTGAAATTCACCTGATTAGTCCGAAATTGCCCATTTCGCATTAACTTTTCTGGTCAATGAACCTCCATGCATCTTCATCCACATTACGGTTTTGATCCGTCTTAGTTTGAGATTTCTAGTGAGGAGATACATATAACGAGGAAAAAAATTTCCCTTGTTTACAACTGAATGCCAAATAGCGAATCACAAATTCGATATACCGAAATCGAGCAAGCACATATAACATGATTACGACTTAGACATTTTCCATAAACCGAACAAAAGTATATCTACAGGGGAACTCTCGGACCAATCTGACTTTAATGGCAGAGTTGCAAGAAGCAACAGAAGTGTTCTCTAGTTATTGGCCTATGGATTTCTCAGAGCTGCCAATCTTTGCTCAAGCTCATCAATGCCCGAACTGCAAGAACCGATCATAGGGTGAGCTTAGATGATAAAGCAACAGAACGATTCGATTCTCGCTTAAAAAAAAAAAAGAATTGCAGTTGCTCTAAGAATCATCAAAAATATCTTGTCGATGAAAGACTTCATATCATCAAAATTAGAGCCCGCATGTAATTCGATTAGAGAATTCCATATTGCATAGTTAGTTACTAGAAAAGTCAAG
>CAOJBJ010655793.1:0-20770 GCA_948291685.1 Euphorbia celastroides
AAAGACTGTTTTTACAAAGCAAAGCAGCTCTCATTATATAGAGCTACTGATTGTTCAGAAGATCAAAGGCCATTGGCCAAAACATAAACTAATCAAAAGTATTAGGCAAGTGGCGGCTACTTGCAAAGCCTTCAGCCCCAAGTTTTCCACGTGTTCCTTCTTCATTTGGCCTCCCATCTGCCTCCTTCAGCTCTTCCCCTCTCATTGGACCTCTAAGATGGCGCAATAAGCTATTGCCATGTCATCCAGACTGCTGAAGTCCATTTCCAGCTCCAAATCTGCCAAAATGCAGTAGTCTTCTCTATTTCACAGCAATCTGCATAAAAACACGAATTAAGTGAATAATTGACACACAACAATTACATTTAGCTGATTCTTATGCACAAATAAGCCATAATTTATAGGTACATTTTCCACTTATCAATATGTTTATCAGATCTATATATGATTTTTCATTTTCTTTTTTTAGTATTTGGTAGTTTTCTGATAACTACTTAGTAGGATATTAATAGAATTATGAATTCAAAATATTGTTTGTTTGTAGCTTTTGAATTTTTATTTTTAATAATAATAATGAAATATAAAGTTCTTTCCAAGTTTCTATGTATATTTTTATTTTTTGAGTATTTAATAGCAATTTGGTAGGAAGTTAATATGTTTTTTAATTCACAATTTCGTTGTTTTATATCTTGAGTTTTTGTTTTTGAATAGTAACAATGAAATATATGATTACTATAGGTAGCTACCAAGTTCCTATTAATTATTAAATAGTCGGAAAAAAGTTGCAAACTTAAATTTTATAGATTGAACAAATTTCAAACGAAACATGTTCTTACTTGGTATCCATCTATTATGTACCAGATATCGAGCAGTTAGAGAAAAGAGTCATTTAAAAATGTTAGAATATTGATATAAGTATAAGATACAATACAAACATGTGTTACAAACATAAATTTGGTGGAATGTACAAACTTTTATAGCAATATCAGCTTCTTATCAAATTCTTACTATTTTTCTACTAGATATTGAGCAATCAAAAATACAATTTTCAAAAAAATTTATTACAATTAATGACATTTCGAGAAAGAAATAGGACAAACAAAAAATTCTAAAACGATAAGTAAGAAAAACTTATGATTGTAAAATAAAATAAGAAAATGTAAAAAAAAATATAAGATGCCAATATTACATCATCAATTAAAAGATAAAGGAAAAAAATATGAAATTGAAAGTTGAATTCTTATTTTGGTATAATCCAATAAACTTAAGAAGTCTATTTTTGAGCTTTTTCTTATTTTTTAAATACTGGCAAATTTATACAATGCAATTGCAGCTGTACTTACTTGGAAAGTATAATAATGAGGCTCAGCTGAAACCAAGGAAAATAGCACTACTGCTGTCAAAAGCTTCAACACAACGCAACCCATTTTTTTGGTAGTACGAAATATGCTAAGAATTATGTCTCTTTGATATATAAGTCACATAGGCTGAAAACATAGTTAACTTTCTTTTGGGTAATAAACATATGTTTAACTTCAACTTTGATAGTTAGTTGGTGAGTAATCTCTGTTGGAGGGAAGACGACAATTCTTCCACTTTTTTTAAGGTAATCATTTCACTAACTAAACATCAAAAAGGGGTTTAAGCCACATAATATTAGTTCTAACTAATTTTAGTTTTTAATTGTTTGTTATTTCATCGTTGGGTACTTATTTCAGCTCTACCTTCCAATCTTAGTGTGCAATGGTGATAAATTTGATTATGAGAGAATTTAAGCACTTTTTTTAATGTATTCAGTGTTATTAAGCACCGACTTGTTCAACAAAAACAGAAACGCTCGAGCTAAGTATGGTTGGGTTCACAAAAAATAAATGGCTCACTTAAAAACCGGATAAGACCGGTTCAAATCTGAAATTCGGTGGGAAACGCATAGAAAACATCTTTAAGTTTGACTAAAATTTTCATATGCCATCCTGAACTTTCAAACGTTTCACTTTGTCCCCTCAACTTTCAAACGTTTCACTTGGCGAAGTTGAGGGGACAAAGTAAAACATTTAACTAAGTTGAAGGGATAAATTGAAACCTTTAAAAGTTTGGGGTGATATATAAAAATTTGAATCAACTTAAAAATGTAAACTATGAGTTTTTCTAATTCGGTGGATAAAAGATATTGTTTCAATATATATAATACGATGACGTTTGATTTGTTTAGGAAATAATAGAAATGGAATAAAAAGAGAAATAAATGAAAAGTTTTGCTAAATGCAAATATTTTTGCATGATTTTTTTTTTTGGATTTAAATCTTCACTTTACTGCATTCTTTCCCAAATGCAAATATTTTTTCATGAATTTTTTTAAAAAAGTATATTTGTGGTGCTTTAATTTTTTTTAACAAAAGCTAGACTAATCTTTTGCATGATTTTATTTAAATATCTATTAAAAAATCCAAACCAATAGTTGCTAATTAAGTACAGTTTAACTGGTATAATTGTGGACGAACAAACATATTAGTTATATGTTTGATTCATGATTTTCAGAACCGGATTGATCATCAAACTGGTAAAGAAAGAAGGTCACGAATTTAAATTCTGAATGGGTGGTTGAACCAGATTTTTTTAAGAGTTGATGGTTGCCACACTAATAATTGAAAGACTTTTTTCGCCCCCAAGCTTAAAAAAGATCCTTCGTCTTATTATTAAAAACTGTAAAACCGAAACCCATTAGGCTGATTTATAGGTAATTAGGATAGTTTGTAAGTTAGGTAAGGTGAATTCATTAGTTAATTCACACCCAAGTTTCAACCGATTATCGTTTAGCAATGAGGAAACTCAGTTAAATTTTATATTCATTCCTTACCAGTTTTTTAAAAATTATTATGGATGCTTGCCGTAGATCACGTTCCGGAGAGTTATTTTTAGTTGTTTTTAATTTCTTAGGGTACATCTAAAATTTCTCGAGGGTTTATTATTATTATTATTATTATTATTATTATTATTATTATTATTGTTGCTTTGCTGCGTGCAATGGAGTGAAATTTTTCTTTATGTATAATTTAATTGTGATTACAAAAATATAGTTCATAAGAAAAGAATTCATTTAAAATGCCACAATAATATATTGTATTGTCTAGGCCTGTTTAATGAACGAATACGAAACGAATATCTCAATATTCGTATTTGTATTCATTTATTATCCAAATATTTGTATTCGTATTCGTATTCGTTTATTATCTGAATAATTATTCGTATTCATATTCATTTAAGAATTCAAATTATTCGTATTCTCATTCTTATTCGTATAATTATAATAAAAAAAAACCCACTTAATCTGAAACTTACAAAATAAATGCATATAAAAGGAAAAATACAAGTTGCTTTCAAATATCGTTAATTACTATTATTAGGATGTATTGTTGATATTTTAATAACAATAATAATAATGTTATTTTAATTTCTGAATAATTAAACGAATAGCGAATACGAATACCTCAATATTCGGATTCGTATTTTTTAAGCATCCGAACATTTTTGTTTATTCATATTCATATTCATATTCGTTTATCAACGAATACGAATATGAATAAACGAATCCGAATACCAAAATATTCATTGATTATTTGGTTCGTTAAGAGCCCTAGTACTTTCCAAGTGATAAATTCTAATCTCATAATTTCAAAATATCTATAATATTCTTCACAATTTAGCAACAAAATATTAAGTATGTTGTCGCATATTCTGTGAGATGCCTAGGCCATCACTCAATAATTAAAAACAAAAGGCCTAATGCATCATTGAGCCCATAATGTTTATCCGAAAAATCATTTAAGTTCCTAATGTTTTAAAGTGATTGTTTAAGCCCCTAACGTTTTTAAAAGCGCGTCAATTAAGCCCTTGAACCCTACGTGGCAGCTGATGTGACAACTTTGACTTTGATGGGAGAGTGACTGACTTTCCGGCGACGGCAGACTTCCGGCGATACTTTTTCTGCAACGAAGGACTTCCGATGGTACTTTTCCAGCAACGGCAAACTTCCAACATCATTTTTCCGGCGACGGCGCTAACGTGGCGGCGAGTGTAACTCACCCTCTTGGGTGAGAGTGGGTATGTGTATTTGAAGGACTTAAATGGCGCGTTTTTAGAAACGTTAGGAGTTTAAACGGTCACTTTAAAATGTTAGGGGTTTAAATGGTTTTTCGGATAAACGTTAGGGGCTCAATAATGCATATACCAAAACAAAAACACTATATTCAAACACTAGTACAGTTTTATGAAAGAAAATAACTCTAAAAAGGAAACAGAACGGAGTTGCTATTATTCAAGAGCTGACAATTCATTTCTCGTGAAAATTTGCAGAAGGATAACGAGCAGTGGAAAGCCTAAGAGGAGCTTCACCATCACATTGAGGCATATAAGCCGGAGGCTTTTTTATTGAAGTCTCCGGAGTCGGGCCATTTTTCACTATCAGAACTGTCACCATTCCCCAACTCATATGCTTATCCAAGTGACAATGCCACAGCCACACTCCTGCACCAAATTTTATATTAAACGTGTAGATTGCGATAGAATGCCGAGTATGCATACCTGGATTGACCGCCCTAAATCGAGTGGCAACCCATCCATCCTTTGGAAGAGTGGCGGTGTTGAGATATGGAGGATCCACCAAATTGTAAGTTTTAGGATCTTCAACCGGGTCGAAAATGCCATACCCGGATCCTACTACATAAAAGTTATGCCCATGGAGATGCATCGGGTGATCACTCGATGAGTTCAATACATTAGCTGATTGAAACACTATCTCCACTTCCTCTCCATACTCCAACACCTTCACTTTGGTTCCCAGTGTTGGTTGTGTTGTGTTCGCCTCCAGAAATTCTGAGTTGAAGTCATAGAATGTCTCTGGCACATCTGGGAAATCCTCGGTGTAGAAACCGCTTAAGTTGCTGCAAACACGAGACCATGTTTTAGTAGATATTATTTGAAACATTTAGATATATAATTGATTGAGAATTCCCAAGAACATACTAGTAATAGGCTTGAAGAACATCGGTGCGAGGGTTCTGCCAGCTAATATTGCTCAAACTTGCAGCAAGGGAGATAACAAGATCACCAGATTCATTGTAGGAAATGTATAAGTTCTGATTTGCAGTAAGAAACATACTAGTAGTGATATTTTTGGGAACATCTTGATCTTTAAGACTCCTCAATTTCCCTCTGAATTCGGTTCCTGCAGCGCTGTCCTCATAGGTAGGGAGAGTATCATATGGGAAAGCAGGAGAAGACGGGGGAGTGTAGTTGCCTTTGTACTCGAGGATTGCTGTAGCATTTACTTTGTCAAAGTCTGTGAATGTCGCTTTACCTGTATCGAATTGCCTTATTGCATTGTTTTATTGGCTTAGAGGCTGGTCAAAAGATTTCCATGGTTTGGCCCTGAGCTATCATAACATAGTCGGTCACAAAAGGTTTCAAGTATGCTGCATTCATGTTCACTACTGTGAAGTTGTGTCCCGCTATTGAGAAAAATATTTCTGTGTTCATCACTCCATTCACTAGACGAACAAGATATGTCTTTCCATATTCGACTTGCCATCGGTATGTTGACTCTGCAAAAAAAGAAAATTAATGAGATTAATAAGAACAACTCGGAGCTTGTAAAATAGATAGTTTAAGGATCAAGCATAACACCTTTAGAGCAATTGCAAAATCACCGGGTTGGCTGTTAATGGTATAAGCATCAGATAGGTACATTAACCCCAGTTGCAAGTTCATATTCAAGCAATAGAAATATCAAACTTGATAACAAGAAGATAAATTGATTTTTTTTAATGGAAATAAAAATATTAAAGGAGAAACGAGATGGAGAGTAGGTGTACCAATGAATGGTGGCTCTACTTTCGCCATTGTTAATAACATTAACATAAGCTGTATCGCCTTTGTTAACATAGACTACAGGGCCCGGAATACTTTCGTTTGCCCTCTTAGTACTGCAGAGTCTCCTAAAATTGTTTTCCGTTATCTAGAAATTGTTGGACGCGACAAAACAAATTCTTAAGTTAATGGTTATATTATAAAGAGAAACCTAAAGTTATAAAGTATTAATATATAATAATGAAATAAGGATTGAATGGAAGTGCACTTACATGGAAATCGTAGTAGTAACGAATCTCAGCTGCAACCATGGAAAGTAGCATTTCAGTAGACAATGCTATCAAAAGCTTAAAGACAAAACCCATCTTTTTCCTTTCAGAATAAGCTGGTACATTTGATGTGTGTGTGCCTTTTATATACGTCAGATTGGAAGATTTAAAGGCAGATTTGATAGTTAGTTTGTCAGTTAGGTTAAGTGTTCATCAGCCTTCTTCTTAGTTCTTACGCTTACACGTGTATTTTAGTTGACCATTCAAAATCCATCGGCACTCAACTTTCAACCAATCACCGTTTGGGAAAGCGACCTTCTGTTAAGTTACCGTAATCCAAGACCACGAGCCTAATTTCTTCCATTGTTTAATCGGTTTGCTCCATGTGGTCCCGAATTCATCTGATTGTGTTCCCTGTAAGAGACAACAAGTAACGTAGCACTCATCACTCCATCATAGAATCTTTCAACCAGTTACGAGAGCGTGGAAGTTTAGGAGGCAACGAAGTCAAGATTTGTGGTTCAAAGGTTTTGAAAGAAAAAAAAAGGGGATAATGATAGAGAGGTAGTATGTGATAATTATGGAATATATTTAGATCTGTCACTATTTATTTTTTCAGCATTTTTCCCAAACGTGGCTCACCTAGAAAGATTCGTGGATTAAATAGTTTGAAAAATCAGAGCTGAAACTGTGTTTTGTAGTATGAATAATAAGAAAAAAATCAGCTTCAGTCTCCTGGATTTGTTGTTATTTTGTCGTTATCTTTTCTAGTTTACCTTTGGTCGATCAAGTGGTACACCTTCCAATATATTGGTGAGATGTTTGGATTCGAAACTCAGCCTCCTCAAGAATTTATTAATTATTCAAAAAAAAAAAAAAACTTAACTTGTAGTTCCCCTTTGATGCAACGCGAAGTAATCGAAAAGACGACAGAACGACCCAAATTCGATGAAGTTTCCTATCAAACCGAAATTGGGACCCAAGATCGATGAGGCCTCCCATCAAACCGAAATTGGGTATTTCTCATACATCTGAAACTAACCCATTTTAGACCGTAAAGAAAGATAATAAGGCCGAAGCCAAAAAAAACTTTTATTCAATCAATCACCACCTCAAAAAGATTACATCAATGCCATTTTATAGGCAGTTATTGAAAAGAAAAACAGAACTAATAATTAACTACGATCCTAAATAATATAAACTACCTAATTAGATAAACTAAAAAATGGAAATAAGATAATTATAATAAAAATAAAATTCTAATCATATAATAATCTTAAATTAAATAAAGATAAACATGAATTTCCTGCATCATTCACCCCCTCTTGAAAAAAACTCGTCCTCAAGTTTTCCTTGAAGAAAAAATGAGCTTGAAATCCATGAAAGGATAGATACAATTCTCGTTGATGTAATTGTAAATTTCAGTTCGTCATCCTCAGCTACTACAACAACATTATACCTGAGTCAGTACCTTAGTACAGTCGTTGCAGTAACACTATACCTCATTCAGTACCTTAGTGCAGATTAAGATCTGACACAAAAACTCTTAAAATGACAAGAAATTTTTGTTCTCCATCTTTCAATCGATCAACCCTACAATCATGTCGACAGGCCTCTTCTAAAGACTCTTTCAGCAACACCACTGCTGTATCGACTAGCTCTCCCTGGCTATCGACTTCCTCAGCCCTGTAGTGCGAATTGGCTCTGATAACATTTGATGCAGCGCGAAGCAATCGAAAAGACAACAGAACAACCCAAGTTTGATGAGGCCTCCCATAAAAACCGAAATTGGGTATTTCTTATACGTCTAAAACTAACCCATTTTAGACCGTAAAGAAAGATTAAAAAGGCCGAAGCCAAACAAAAAAACTTTTATTCAGTCAACCATCACCTCAAAAAGGTTACATCAATGCCTTTTATAGGCAATTATTGAAAAGAAAAACATAACTAATAATTAACTAGAATCCTAAATAATATAAACTACCTAATTAGATAAACTAAAAATAGAAATAAGATAATTATAATAAAAATAAAATTTTAACCATATAATAATCTTGAACTAAATGAGGATAAACATGAATTTCCTGCATCACCCTTCTTATTCTATCCTAAAACTAATGCTCACTTGTGTCGGCGCCAGCACCACTGCCCTCACTCCAGGGCCGTTCCAAGGGTGGGCCGATAGGGGCGACGACTGATGGCTCAATGATTAAAGGGGTTTACTTCTCGTAATTATTAATCTACTTTTACTTAATCTCATTAACTTCTCTAATTTTCATCATCACAATAATTATCTCTTAAAGTTTCTTTTTGCACGGCATTGAGATTTGACTTGATATTTATTTGCAATTAACATGGTGAGTTAGATATTAATATTGAAATTTGTGTGCATTCGGAGATACACTAAAAGAAGTGAAATGTATTGTTATTCTTTGATAAATATACAATTGAAGGCTTTGAGTCTAACATGAATTATATTGGGTTTACATTTAATATGAATATAGAACTAAGGATTCCTCATTAGGAAAAAAATATTTGACGGGGTTGATAATATATTGATGCAGCGCGAAGCAACCGAAAGAAGAAAGAACGACCCAAGATTGATGAGCCCTCCAAGCAATCAAAATTGGGGGTTTCCCATACGTCTAAAAAAACTCCATTTAGACCGTAAAGAGTGAATAAAGCCGAAGCCAAAAATGCAATTCAATCAACCACCTCAAAAAGGTTACATCAATGTCTTTTTATAGGCAATTATTGAAAAGGAAAATAGAACTAATAATTAACTAGAATCCTAAATAACATAATCTACCTAATTAGATAAACTAAAAAATGGAAATAAGATAATTATAATGAAAATAAAATCCTAACCATATAAATCCTAAACTAAATAAGGATAAATATGAATTTCCTGCATCACTCACCCCATCTTGAAAAAAACTCGTCCTCGAGTTTTCCTTAAAAAAATAAAAACGAGCTTGAAATCCATAAAAGGATAAATACGATTCTAACTTCTGCAAAGTTTGTAATCCAAATATGTTCCTCCGCAATCACAGCAACACCACAACCGTATCGACTAGCACTCCCTGGCTTTCGACTTCCTCGGTCCCATAGTGCGGAACAGACTCCGATACAAACTTTGTGCAGTAGAAAGAAAAGTTTTGTTCTCCATCTTTCGATCGAGCAACTCCACAATCCCGTTGTCCAATGCCTCTTCCAACGCAATCCTCAGCTACACCACTGTTGTATCAACTAGCTCTCCCTGACTATTGACTTCCTCAGCCCTGTAGTGCGGAATAGGCTCTGATACCAACTGATGCAGTGCGAAGCAACCAAAAGAAGAAAGAACGACCCAAGATTGATGAGCCCTCCAAGCCATCAAAACTGGGGGTTTCCCATACGTCTAAAATACCCCATTTAGACCGTAAAGAGAGAATAAAGCCGAAGTAAAAAATTCAATTCAATCAACCACCTCAAAAGATTACATCAATGCCTTTTGTAGATAATTATTGAAAAAGAAAATAGAACTAATAATTAACTAGAATCCTAAATAATATAATCTACCTAATTAGATAAACTAAAAATGAAAATAAGATAATTATAATGAAAATAAAATCTTAACCATATAATAATCCTACACTAAATAAGGATAAATATGAATTTCCTGCATCATATATTGAAGTCGCTAAAGAATTATTTTAGGCACTATTATAAGTGATTTTACAATTTTAATGTTCATAGATAATTGTTGTAATTGACCATTGTGATAATCTTTTAGCTATAATATTACTTTCCGTTAGGTTTAATGCATAAAGAAGGTCCTTAACTTGTCCCGAAAAACCTTCTGTCTCCCCCAACTTTCAATGTGACCTCGGAAGGGCCTCAACTTTTCAAAAATTGATCAAAGAAGGGCTCCATGCCACGTGTCAACATTTGGTTGGTTTAACTTTTCAAAGTTGTCATTTTTTTATTTTTCTCTCTCCAATCAAAAGTTGAAAAGATGAGGCCCTTTCGAGGTCACACCAATCAAAAGTTGAGGCCCTTCTTTGACCCACTTTTGAAAAGTTGAGGCCTTTCCGAGGTCACATTGAAAGTTGGGGGAGGCAGAAGGTTTTTCAGAATAACTTGAGGCCCTTCTTTATGCATTAGGCCTTTATGTTATGTAATGTGAAACTTAATGTTTTTGTTAGATCTTTTATTAAATATCGTAAGGAAATACAATATCACATATATCATTTTTAAGATTTTATTCATTAATAGGGCTTCAACTTTTATCTCGTCCATGGTCCCCGAAAAATGTAGAAGCGGTCCTGCCTCACTCCTTCCTCTCTCGATCTAGTTGTCACCGGTCTCATCCTCCTCTCCCTCTCTCGTTGTTGTCCTCACCCTCTCTTTTACGTACCTCTACTTCGAAGCGACTTAAGCCGCGTTGTTCTCTACTCGTTGTTCTTTCCTCCGCCTATCACATCGCCATGGGAGATAATGTCGAGCAATCGATGATTTGCCTCTGCCGTCCGAAAGGATGAGAGAGATGAAACTACCAAGATTAATGTTGAATCGGGTTTGAGTTGATTTTCACTAAAGCAACAGTGACGTCGCCCGTAATAGTGAAGGGAAGGGTGTGGGGGTTAATTAAAACTTTACGAATTGGGTATGGGTTGGCGGAACCAAAACTTCACACGAGGGGGGCAAATTTTTGGTATTTTCTAATCAAGATTTTCCAAACATAAAAGTATACTACTCCCTCCATTCTCGAATAAGTGTCATTTCTTCGGTATGCGTTATTTTTTTATTAAGTGTCATTTTCAATTTCCAAGGCACTAATAATGCATGTTTTCCTACTTTACCCTTGTTAAAGTTAACCTTTTAAAAGACAAAAGGAAAAAAAGAGTCATCTACTTTTACTTTTAAGGGTATATTAGTACTTTTATGGTGTCAATTAATGCTTCCTTGGTATTGATGATAGTGTCAAAATGACACTTATTCGAGAACGGAGGGAGTAGTAAAATGCTTTTTTCAGAAAAATATATCTGCTAGAAATTTAAGTAAATGCATCAGCTAATTCACAAGATTATAAAAAATAGGCTATATGCATCATTTGGCCCTCAAATTTCATTTGTTAGGAGTAAAATGGCCACTTTGAAACGTTAAGGAGTAAAATAGTTTTTCGGGAAAACGTTGAGGGCCGAATGATGCATATAGCCTAAAAACAAAAACTAGCATAATCAAATTTGATTCATTCTGTTTTGCAAAATTTAATTGTACGAGTATTGAATACTGTTCGTTACATTTTTATCTTTAAAACAAGATCCATATTGATATTTTTTCGACAAATTTTTTTTCCAAAGTATATCGAAATTAAAATTGGAAGTCAAAATTGGTATACCATTTCTTACATTTGGTTTTAAATTAGTATACCGTTTTAAGTATACGATTTTTTAACACTTGGTTTTAAATTAGTATACCGTTTTAAGTATGCCGATTTTGGTATACCTTTTTTACTCGCGGTATACTATTTTTACGTTTCATTTAATAATTATACCATTTTCTCGATTTTTTGTTTATGATTTGGTATACTGATTTTTAGTTTCAGTATATTATTTGGTATACCCATTAACTGATTTTTAATGCTTTCTTTAACTTTGCTATACTTTTTTCATACTTGGTTTTAGTTCCCCTAGAGAGAGAAACTCAACAAATTCTCTCTTCTTTGTGCTACTGACGAGCGACGACGATGGACAGTGAAGGCTCCGGCGGTAGGTGAAAACAACCAGATCTGAACGACGGGGGCTTCGGAGTGATGAAACGTCGAGCTCCAGTGATGATTTTTCGTGAATGGTTGAAATGAACAGATTATTAGGGATATTATTGTAATGTGTATATTAGCTTTGCTTGTATAGAAAGAAACACTTAGGGACTCAATTGTAATTCTGTAAGAAACCCTACTACTATTAATACACGAGTCTCCTGCAATATTGAGCAGTGAGAATTACCCTATTAATTTTATCTTAGTATCAGAGCATGTTTAGGCTTAGCCGCCGCCATCCTCCCCTTTTTCACTTTCAACGTTTTCAGCCGCCCCTCCTCCATTACTGTCTTTTTAGTCGTGATTATGGCCACCAACGGCACCAACTCCAATGCCCTTTCCACCGTCGTCGCTACCTCAGACACCCTGGTCATTCCCTCTTTTTCCCATCAACTTCCCATTAAACTTGACTCAACCAATTATTACCACAGGTTATTGGAGCTCGCACTACTCGAGAAGTTTGGGTGAAGCTTGAATCTTCCTATGCCACAGGTTCTAAAGCGCAAATTCGTGAGCTCAAGCAACAACTTCACTCGATTATGAAGTCCAATTCTGAATCAATCACCGACTATATGCATCGAGCAAAATCAATTGTCGATCGCCTAGCTTCTCTTCAAAATCTGATTTCTGAAGATGATCTAGTTGACACTGCGTTGGATGGTTTGCGTGGTCCGTTACGCTATGTCTGTCGTTCCTTAGCTTCTCGTGCTATTAGCTTTAATGATCTTCTCGGTACGCTACTTATCGAAGAGAGACACTTGCAATGGAAACAACACTTGGTTGATGTAATTAACTCACCCACAGCTCACTATACTATGCGAAATGCTTCTCGCTAGAATCGAGGTCGTGCTAAAGGTCAAGGTCACGGTTCTCGTCCAATTTTGTATGCCTCTGCCACTCCACGGCCTCCCTTTCCTCCCACGAGCCAATTTCCAGTTGGTGGTCCTCGTTATAGCCGCCAACCTCAGTCTGCACCTCTTGATGTTTCCACTGTTCGCTGCTATAAATGTCAGGGCTATGGTCATAAGGCAAACGAGTGCCCTACCCGTACACCAATCCCCTATCATCCTGCCTTTTTTCCTGCACCTCCAGCTGCCTATCACACCTCGGTTAACCAGACCCATCAAACCCTGGTACCTTGGCTCATGGACAATGGGGGCAACGCATCACCTTGCATCGGATTTGGATCGCCTACATCTTCATTCTGAGTACTCCGGCCCCGAAGAGGTCACCTTAGGTAATGGTTCTTCCCTTCCTATTCAGCATATTGGGTCTTCTTTTATTCCTTCTGCATCCAAATCATTGAAATTATCTAATGTTCTTCATGTGCCTAATTCCAATTCCAATTTGATATCTATTAGTGCACTAGCCCGTTCTAATGATGCTTCTTTTGAATTTTTTGATAAATTTTTTGTTGTGAAGGACCTCATTTCCAAACAGGTGATTCTTCGAGGCCCGAATAAGAATGGTCTCTACTCACCTCCTTCCATCGTTCCTACTCCAGCTCGTTGTCATCTTACCACACTCTCCTTGTGGCATGATCGTCTCGACCATCCAGTCACACCTCTAGTTCGTCATCTTTTACATAGTCAGGATATTCAGTTTTGGTCTAATAATGGCGATTTGCCTTCCATGTGTCCTAGTTGTGCTATTAGCAAAAGTCACAAGTTGCCTTTTTCTTTGTCCGATTCTATTGTTTCTGAACCTCTTGAATTAATATATGCGGATTTATGGGGCTCTGCCTCCATTGATTCTATTGATGGTTTTTTATGTGTTGTTCCATGATGCTTATACTAAGTATAGTTGGATTTACTTCCTGCGTTACAAGTCTGAGGTGTTGAACACTTTTATCTATTTTCGCTCTGTTGTTGAAAAATACTTTGGACGTCCAATTAAAATTTTTCATTCTGATGGCGAGGGTGAGTATATCAATATGCGAAAATATTTTGCTGCTCATAGCATTCATCACCGCATGACATGTCCCCATACCCCTGAGCAAAATGGTAATGTCGAACGCAAACACCGTCACATTGTTGAAACTGGATTGGCATTACTGCATCGTTCTCATCTTCCCATGAAATTTTGGACCTATGCTTTTGAGACGGCAACTTATCTTATTAATCGAATGCCTATTGCTTCCTTTTCGTATATGTCTCCATTCAAGAAATTATTTCATGTTGATCTTGATTATACCTTTTTACGTGTTTTTTGCTGTCTTTGCTATCCATGGTTGCGTCCTTATAATCATCACAAGTTGAGTTATCGGTCTCATGAGTGTGTCTTCTTAGGCTATAGAAAGAATAAAAAAGGATATTGTTGCTTTGATCCTGTTGCTCAGAAAATTTTTGTCTCACACCATGTTGTTTTTGATGAACAGGTGTTTCCTTTTTCTGATCTTGGTGACACGGCAGCCCCTCTGTCTGAACACCTAGTGTCGACTCCTACCATCACTATTCAACCGATCCAAACAGTCCCACCTGCGCCAAACCACACACCTCCACACTCCTCATCACTAGTTTCTACCCCACCCTCTCCTCGTGGTACCTCAAACCCAGCACCCTCATCGCCTCCTCCCACTACCTCCTCTACATCGACTACTCATCTCTCACCTTTCGACCCAGCCATGTCCCTCGTGGTTGATCTTCAACAATATCAGACCTCCCCACCCACCAAACCAATCTGACGTCCTAGACAATCAAAACCACCTACACCACCAAAAACCATGACTACCCGACAAACCACTGGCTCTTTACCCAAACCCAAATCCCATAACACCATATTGCCACCTTTGGCCCCGACAAGCTTTACTGAGGCATCTAAATTTTCTTGTTGGCGAGAAGCGATGAATGATGAATATAATGCTCTCATTACCAATGGCACTTGGGAATTAGTTTCAGCGTCGACTGCAGTGAATCTCGTTGGATGTAAATGGGTATACAAGACGAAATCAAAACCCCATGGGAGCATTGACCGCTACAAGGCTCGTTTAGTGGCGAAAGGTTTTCACCAACGTCCTGGTGTGGATAACCAAGACACTTTTAGTCCCGTGGTAAAATCGGCCACTATTCGCCTCTTGATGTCCTTAGTCGTGTCTTTTGATTGGTCTATCACTCACCTCAATGTGTCTAATACCTTTCTACATGGTGACTTGGATGAACCAGTCTTTATGTCTCAACCAACTAGTTTTATTGATAAGGATCGGCCCTCTTTTGTCTACCGTCTTCGTAAGTCCATTTATGGACTTAAGCAATCTCCCCGCATGTGGCATCGTCGGCTTGCCTCTGTTCTATTGGATTATGGTTTTCAGGCTTCTAAAGCCGATGTCTCATTATTCCATTGGCGGAATGGTTCGACTTATCTTGTTTTGTCTTATTTATGTGGATGACATAATCGTCTTGAGCAATGACACCTCAGTGGAACTTGCCTCGATTCGCTTCCTTCAGTCTCGTTTTGCAATCAAAAACTTGGGACCAGCTCAGTTTTTCCTTGGCATCAAATTTCATCGTAAGTTCAATCGCCTTTTCCTCAATCAACACAAATATGCTCAGGAAATTCTCACTTGGGCTTCCATGTCAGCCTCTAAGGGTGTTTCTACGCATGCTAGTCCGATGATTAGACTACAGGCTCAAGGCAGTCCCCCCTTTTCAGATGCTACGCTTTATCGTAGTCTTGTTAGAGGACTTCAGTACCTTACAGTTACTCGCCCCGATATTGCCTTTTCCGTTCACAAAGTGGCTCAGTATATGCACAATCCCACGGACTCCCATTGGCAAGCTCTCAAGTGATCTTGCTATATATATAGTCTACTCCCTCCCATGCATTGCACTATTCTCGACAATCTTCTATGACTTTGTACGCCTTTTCCGACTCTGATTGGGCGGGAGACCCTGATGAGCGTCGTTCAGTTACTGGTTTTGCGGTCTATCATGGTACTAATCTTATATCTTGGGCTGCGAGCAAGCAGAAGACCATCTCTCGTTCGTCAATTGAGGCGGAGTACCGTGCTATTGCCGCTGCTGCTTCTGAGGTGTCTTGGCTCGATATGTTGTTATAGGATATTCAATTTCCTCTACAGGATGTTTCCACCTTGTGGTGTGATAATTTGAGCGCTACATATCTCACAACAAATCCAGTGTTTCATAATCGGACCAAGCACCTCGAGCTCGATTTCCATTTTGTTCGGGAGCGTGTGAGTAATAAACAACTTCGTGTGCGTTACATTTCTATTATTGATCAAGTTGTTGACGTCTTCATGAAGCCTTTAACTCATTCCAGGTTTTCTGTTTTACGTGACAAGTTGGTTGTGTGTCCTCTCCCATCTCAACTTGCGGGGGGATGTTAGGGATATTATTGTAATGTGTATATTAGCTTTGCTTGTATAGAAAGAAACACTTAGGGACTCAATTGTAATTCTGTAAGAAACCCTACTACTATTAATACACGAGAGTCCTGCAATATTGAGCAGTGAGAATTATCCTTATAATTCTATCTCAGATTTGGTGGCGGGGGTGTCGGGGGATGGGTGAAATTACCAGATTTGGTGGCATTTTCCGGCGGCAGGGGCTTCACGGTGGGTGAAATGACAACTGGTGATGGGGCTCGGAGGCGGGGCTTCAGAAGTAGTTGAAAATGACGACAACGAAGGGAGGCGGAGCTGATCTGAAGGCGATCGGCGAAGCTCGATCTGAAGGCGACAACTGGAGGAGCTAGATCTAAAGGCAACGACGGTTGGAGCTCGGTCGGACGGTGTTGGAGTGAGGGAACGGGAAAACGGGTTGGTGGAAGAGGGATTTCACGTTTTTGTTGTTTCAGTTTTTAGAAGTTAGACATTTTTACATATTAAGACGACAGGCCCAAAAATCAATGAACTTTTTAGACATTTGTTTGCTTTATCCTTTAATTAACCAAAGAATTGCATTTGCCACATATCTTTGAAGCGGCCCAAAGAGAAAAAGAGTCATGACCCATGACAATCCATATCTTCAACTATTGAGAAAGAGGCGGGTAAAATTCCATTAATTAATTGGAGAGAAAAACTATGTCGTTTTACTATTTTAAAAAATGGTAAACTTAAAAAATATACCATGTAATTTTAACTAATTTTAAAAGGGGGCCTGAGATTTTTTCTTTTAAAAAAGGGCTTGCGGTTTCAAAATTTTTTCAAAAAAGGGATAACTTAAAATTACTATTTTAAAAATTTGTCAAGAAAGAGGGGTCATATTATTTATTTACATTTGAAAATTTGATATTTTCTGTATCAAATTAGCATTAAATTATTTGCATAAAATATATATTAAGTATGTAAACTTTTTACTTAATTTATTGTATTTTTATTTTACTATGTAAATTTATTTGATGAACTTGTGGCTTTCTATATTATAAATCAAAATTGTAAATTTTCTATAAACTTATGGTGAAGGCAATGGCGGATCCAGAAATATTTTTTCATGGGATCCAAAATAGAACCAAATTTTTATTATAAGTCTATGCACTCAGATTAACATTTTTAAAGAGTAGACAATAAAACCACTAATGATCGGAATTTTATTCCGCACATTATTTCTAACTAATATTATATCATAACTTGATTGCTTTTCAATGGTAATAGCTATGTGCAATAATAGGATATTGAATATAAGCAATTACGAATTACAAGCTCTACAAAGTATAGTTATTTGATATTAAATCAGGAAATAGCACATGTAATAGAGATGGACTTGATTTAGAATAAAAAGAACAGAAGTTCTGTTTAACTTGTTTCAAGGGGAATATAAACAAATGTCCAAAAAATGTTCTTTATTTTAGTTAATGTCCTCTCACTTTTTTACAAAATATCCTCTTCAAATAACCAAAACAACAAAAAATCCTTTTCTTCCCCCACTCTCCATTTTTTCCCGCAGCCTCTCCCCCTGCCGGCGAAACGCCGCCGCCACTTGCTTGTCGTTCAGTTCGCCGCCGTCATCCTAGATCTGGCCCCTCAGTTCGGTTGAACGTCCAACTCAAATCTACACCACCGCCTTCGTTCCAGCCGCCTCCCGACGTCACCGTCGTCCACCTGAGCTCCACCGCCGTTGTCCACCTTAGATCCCGTTGTCGCTGCTGTTCTTTTCACCCTCAAATCTGCTCACCGCCAGACTAAAATTGAAACCAGATCTGCTTGCCGCCGGAAAGTGGAAACGCCACCAGATCTGAGCCGCCGGAAACCGTACCAGATCTGAAACCCGACGAAACCTCGTCACCGCCGAAAACTGGAATCCACCGCCGGGAAGTGAATATTTTTCTTTATATAAAATATTTGTGTAGTTCACATTTTTTTAATAAAAAATAAAGATTTAATATGAAAAGTTTATCATAATTTTTTATGACTACTATTTTTTAAAAAAACTACATATAATTTGAATTAACTTCTTTTTAAGAATCAAAATTTTTAGATAAGTTGTGGTTTGATCATCTTTATCCAAAATTAAGATATAACATTTAATTAAAAGTCAAATGTGTATTTGAATTTAATATTTACTATTATTACTTGTTTATATCAACTTTTAACTTTATCTAATATGGTGTCTTCTAAAAAAAGAGAAATTTAAATGTGGTGTCCATCCATACATTTCTACAGGGTCCAATCTAAATTACAATAATAATATCCATATGTTTGCTTAGGAACTATGGGTTTCATGGACTCCATGTGACCATAAGTGCTGGTGCAGACTATGATGACTTTATTTTTTTCTTACTTTACCACCACTATTATTAAGTTGAATTTCATCTCACTAATTTAATGATAGATGAAAGACAAAGTAAGATTAATTTTAAAAAAATAAAATCACCATAAAATATGCCTAAACTTATAAAATATATGGTTCCATTTGAGTTCAATTCAAATTTTGTTTGCAAAATTGTTGGTTCATTCTTTCGCCGGATTATATTAGTTATTATCTTGTGTTTCATTTTTTTATTTAAAGTAAGAACTTTTTATTATACATTGTTGACATTGTATATTATTACTTGTTGATGTACAATAGATGTTTCATATAAAATTGTTAAAACTATTAGTACTATTTTTAAAAATCTGAGGCTCCTACTTTATATTTTTTTATATCATTTTGCTCTTAACTCCTAAAATGTTAGAAAAGGGTATGAGTTTCTGATAATCCAACAATAAGAAACGCTTCAGCGATAATACTCCTATATATTTATTTTTGCATATTCCTGCAAGTGGTGATCATATTCCACACATTATGCATATTAATTATATCACTAATCTACCAAAAAAAAGTCCAACTAAGTATGCTGGAAATTTTGAATGCGTACTTAGTTGACTAGTTGATATAAGAAAGATATTGAGATTCCCAAAGTTGAATCTCAGGGCCATCCTCACAAGGAGGCATATAATTCGGAGGTTGGAGCAGTGACGTGTCGAAAGTCGGTCCATTTTTCACTATAAGTACTGTTGCCATTCCCCAACTAAAATGTCGATCCATGTGACAGTGCCATATCCATACTCCTGAGTTTTCCATCAAAGTTAATTACACAACTATAATATTGGTTGATGTAGGAAATCAATCCACAAAAAATTAATAGTAGCGATCGTCGATCGCTAAAATCTTAAATTATAAGGGGTCTTAAAATAACCTTAGAATCATGAAACTTAAAAATAAGTTTTAACGTATTTGGAAAAAATACAAAATATTATCATGAAAAGACTTGCTAAAATAATATTTAAGAAAGTCATTTTAAGGGGGCTTTTCCGAAATTCAGGGGACAATAGGCTATTTGTGTCATGTTTAGGGGGCTTATCAAAGGAGTACTAAATTTGATGGAATGACATACCTGAATTTGAAGCTCTGAATCTAACAGCAAGCCAGCCATATTTAGGAGCGGCAGCAGTGTTCATATAGGGTGGATCAATCAAATTATAAGTTTGAGGATCGTTTTCGAAATCAAAATTCCCATCTCCACTTCCAACCACATAAAAGCTATGTCCATGTAGATGCATTGGATGCTGAACTGCTCCTCTCAACACATTTGATATTTGAAAAACCATTTCCACTTCTTCTCCATATTGTAGCACCTTCACTTTAGTCCCTCTTATCGGCGTTGCAGTATTTAGAGGCAAATGTTCTTCCACAAAATCATAAAATGTCGGTGGAAAATCCGGAAAATCTTCGGTGTAAAAACCGCTCATGTTGCTGCATCCAAAAGACATCAATTCACTCAATAGTAAATAAAGTTTGTTGTTGACTCAGCAGATTAGCAAGGGACACACATACTTGTAATAAGCTTGAAGCACATCTGTGGATGGGTTAAACCAAGTAATATTATTTAAGCTGCTAGCGAAACTTGTGTTTGTAGAATTAGTGCCATTGTAAAAGAATTTGTTCATCGCCTCAGCAATGTACATTCTTGTAGTAATGTTTGTTGGTACAGTCTGATTATAAAGGCTTCTGAATCGACCCCTAAAACTAGCGGCAGCTGCATAATCTGTGTTGTTTGGAAGGGTATTGGTAGGGGAAGATGGAGTTGATGATGAAGTGGAGTTATAATATTCCAAAATCGCAGTAACGGTTGTATTATCATATGAATAATAGTCAGTTGCTCCAGTGTAGAACTGTCTGGATGCAATATAATACTGTCCAATCAGTTGATTTGCTGTAACGAGAATGTCCATGCTATTTCCAGGAGCTAAGACAATGAAACTCGAGTTGAAGGGTTTAAGATATGATCCATCGATTCCCACAATTGTCATGTTGTGTTGTGCAATTGCTAGGAACATTTGTGAATTCATTGCTGCGTTTACTACTCGAATGAGATATGTCTTCCCATATTCGACTTG
>CAOJBJ010656294.1:0-12287 GCA_948291685.1 Euphorbia celastroides
AGCAAATAGGTCCTTATAAATTATGTTCTGACCCTCAAGAATCACAGCATACTAGTCTGTGTCTGAAATCCGCAATGATTTTTGCCAGTTAGAAAATTTTGATTTTGAACCGGAGAATGCATTAGTTATTAATATAATATAGACAATGAACTTATTCACTAGTGTGAGATGAGGCAGATATGAGATGAGGAAGATAATGCCCATTAGCGTTTTACAGTTTTTAGTGTTGGCCTTCCTGGACAGAGTTTAAGCGGATTTATGTTTTATTTTTAATATCTATTTATAAATAAATATAAACATTTAATTAAAAAATGATTTATAACATAATAAAATATGTAAAATGTATTTTTAATTATATTTTAAAAAATTTTAAATGTTAAAAATGGTATAAACATTATTATTTGTAGCAATAAAATAAATTAATTTTTGATTCAAGATTCAAAATGACAATTGTAAAAAAACTTCAATAAACTTTGATTTGATTAATTGAGCTATTTTTTGTGTATAAATAAATTTATGATATATTTATTATAAATATCAAATTTTTTAAAATTGAGTCGAGGCGGTGCCTAGATGGAAAAAATCGGACTAGACGGTGCCTAGATGGCTATAAGTCGGCTCAACGCCTAAGAGCCAAGGCGCGGCGGCCGACTCCCAAAATAGTGCCTAGGCGGTGTTAGGCCGGAATTTTTAAAACAGTGCGTAGAGAGGCTTCAATTGGGTGTAAGTAGACCTGTTGGTAGGGTTGTCGGCCGGGTCAATCAATCCAAGTCCGAAGTATTAGGGATGAGTTTGGATAACTATATTGTGACTTTTTCCATCCCGGCCTGAATCATTTGAAGACCGCAAAATAAATAGGCCGGGATTGAAATTAGATTAAAATTTCAAAGTAAAATCTGTCAAACTTGATCCTTTTTTAGTTCACGAACTGTTCACAATAAATAAATTAATTGTTAGTAAATAGGTCGTGAACAAAGTAACATACAAAATAAACAACTATTTGAAAACAAAACACATGAAATAACAGTTAGGAGAATCTAATTGCAATCAATACTGCCACTGAGTGCAACAAGAGACTAGGTTAAAATGGGCCGACCAGGACTTTCTTACCAATTGAGACAGTCGTTGTGCATTTGATTTAGTTTTTCAATGTAGTTCAACAAAAAGTTGAAATTGCCGGGTCCAATCCATCTTTTATTAAAGAAATCTTTGAACTCATCCAAATGATCGAGACCAACAGTTTCTCCGCTGCACAAGGAGAAGATGAAGAATCAATGACACAAGCAACTAATAGACATTTGTCTGTTTGGGTGAGATTACTTTTCCCAACGGTTTCTTCAAAAGCTCAATTTTGAAAATGCTAAAACGAGAGAGAAAATGGAGAAAAGAATGAATTCATTAATTGGGAAAAGATACAAATGATTATACCCGATACAGCATATTATACGCATTAAATTGAGATTGCTAGCTAAGCTAAGGGGCTAACAAACTTTCTAACAGAAATCCCGCTTAACTAACTGACTAGCGTATAGAATCCCCTGTGATCGAGTCTACGATAAGCGCTTTGGCATTGCTATCCAACATAAGCTTCAACATTCCCCCCTCAATGCAAAGCGCGGTCAATAACAATCATCCCCATCTGAGCTAACATCGGACTCATTTGGTGACAGTTGAGATTCTTAGTAAAAATATCAGCTAACTGTGCCTTGGTTGAAATGTGAGATATCGAGATGAAGCCATTAGCCACTTGATCTCGAATGAGGTGAACATCAATTTTCACGTGCTTAACTCTCATGAAACACAAGATTCTTGGCCAGAGCAACAACAACTGAATTATCACACAAAAGAGTAATTGGATCCTCCATTGTTATGCCAAAATCTTCAAGCAGGAAAGAAATCCACCTGAGTTCACACCCAGTTTGAGCTACACTTCTATACTCTGCTTCTGCTGAAGAACGGTTCACTACCGTTTGCTTTTTAATTTTTCAGGAAATCATTGACTTTCCAAGAAATATGCAGAAACCAGTTAAGGACTTTCTGGTTTTGAGGCACGCTCCCAAATCAGCATCTGAAAATGCTCTCAACTTCAATTGGTCTTCTTCTTGCCTAGGATAGAAAATCCCATGTTGCAATGTACCTTTCAAGTACTTGAGCCCATGGATTGCAGCCTCAAAATGATGCTGCAATGGCTTATCCATGTATTGGCTCAATTGCTGAGTTGCATAAGCTATATCTGGCCTAGTGAAGTTTAGATAAATCAACTTCCCAACCAGTCTTCTGTACTGTTCTGGCTGTGAAAACACTTCCCCTTCTGCTGCTAAATTGACCCTTGCAACAAAAGGACTCTGTGCAGGTTTTGCATCTTCAAGGCCTGCAACTTTTATCATATCCCGTATGTATTTTTCTTGTGACAAGATCATACCCTCTGCTGCTTGATTCACTTCTATACCTAGGAAATATTTGACATATCCTAGGTCTTTGATGGTGAATAGATCATTTAAGTAGTTCTTGACATCAATAATCAATGTCTCTTGTGCACTAGTAATCAATGTATCATCGACATAGATTACTAGATACATTGTATTGCCATCTTTCAAGTGTTTAACAAACAAACAGTGGTCATTTTTGGATTTCTGGAAGCCAAAATCCATTAATTTGGAAGAAATTTCCAAATGCGCCTTCCTGCCTGCTTCAACCCATACAGGGACTTAATGAGTTTGCAAAACTGACCTTGAGGGCATTTGTTATAGCCAGGTGGGGGAGTCATATACAACTTGTTCCTCTATTTTACCATGCAAATATGCATTGTTGATGTCGATCTGGTGAACTGCCCACCCTCTTGCTGCTGCAATGGCTAGCAACAATCTGATAGTGACACTTTTGGCAACAGGACTGAAAGACTCATGATAGTCTATTCCAGCTAACTGATTGTAACTCCTAGCAACCAGCCTTAGATCAACCTCCCCATTTGGCTTGTACTTGATCTTGTAAACCCATTTAGCATCTATGAGTTTTTTCCCTTTTGGCAATTCTGCATGAATCCAAGTTTGATTCTGCTCCAATGCTTGTAGTTCAGCATCCATCGCTTGTTACCATCTAGGATCTGTAGCTACCTCTGAATAACTCTGGTTCTTTTTTTGCATTAATAGTTGCAGCAAAAAGCTTACATTCATTTGTCAAACTGTTCATAATTGGCAATTTCTGCAAGTTTGCTGAATTTGCAGAATCACAAATATAATCTTCCATCCAAGCAGGCTTTTTGTGACTCCTTGCTGTGTCTCTTGGAATATGCAATGTTTCTGAATTTCCCAAGTCTCCACTTGATTTCGTGCTTTGACCAGGTTCTGCTGAGGAATCTGAAGCTGCATCAAAATAACTCCTGCTTGCATAATCAAAAGGGAAAATCAGATCATGAAATACAACATCTCGTGACACTAGTATTTGACCAGTGTCCAGGTCCATCACTTTTGAACCTTTTTGTCCTTCTGAATACCCCAGAAAAACTGCTTTGCTTGCTCTAGGTGAGAACTTGTTTTTACGGGGATTGGTTATTGTGTAGTAACACAAACACCCAAATGGATGCAAGCTTTCATATGAACCTGGTTTTCCAAAAAAACCTGGTGAGGAGTTTGCCAATTCAATAACTTTGTTGGCAACAAATTCACTATGGTTGCAGCTAACATGATTGCTTCTCCCCAGAAAACTGATGGCATATGAGCTTGAAATAAGATTGCTCTTGCTGTGTTTAAGAGCTGTTGGTGTTTTCTTTCTACCACACCATTTTGCCGTGGTGTGTAGAAGCAAGAATGCTGGTGTAGTATCCCTTCAGAACTGAAAAACTGCTTACATTTTGAGTTTAGAAACTCTGTTCCATTATCATTTCGAATTACTTGTATATTGGCGTTGAAATAAGTTTTCACTCTTTTAACAAAGACTTCAATTACCTGTGGAACTTGGGACTTATTCTGCAAGAGAACTACCCAACACATTCGACTGAAATTATCAACAATGGAAAGAAAGTAATATGCCCCAGTTTTTTATTGTTCTTTATATGGTCCCCATACATCTAAATGCAGCATTTGTAATCGAAAGTTTGTAAAAATACAACTGCTAGAAAAAGGTTTTCTGCATTGTTTAGCCAAAGGGCAAATATTACAATGACCACTAAGGCTTTTTACATTGATAGATGGTACATGCCTCAATACTTCATTAGGTGCATGACCAAGTTTGATATGCCAGATGTCCAAGTTTGACTTATCTGGTGTGTTATTCTCCTCCTTGATGTAACTGCCACTCTCTCCCTCATCTTCAGTATTGCCACAAAAGCTTTGTTTCTTGCTGTGTTTCTTTATAGTTTCTTCTGCAAATGAATCTGCTATGATTTTGTACAAGCCTCCAATCATTTCCCCACTGCAATAACCTTCTTAGAATCCATCTCCTGCAAATAACAGTGATTTGCATAGAAAACAACCACAATTTTTGACTGCCTCAACAGTTGTCCCACAGAAAGCAGATTGTATTTGAAAGAAGGCAAGTATGACACATTTTCCAGTTTCAATGCCTTTGAAAGTTTCACCTCTCCTACATGTTTTACCATTTGCTTTCTTCCATTTGGAAAAGTTACAGACTGATGATTATCAGCATTCCAGTATGATTGGAAAATAGATAAGTGACAACTCATATGTGTTGCACCACTATCTATGTTCCAATGATACTTTTCATGTGAAAGAGAAGAATGTATACCAGAGAATCCTGAGAAACCTGCAAAAGCAGAGAAATCAGGATCATTGTTGCTCTGTTTCATCTTTGGTTGATGCATCCTCTCTTTACCCTTCATCATCTTGTACAGCTCACGAATCGCTTGCTGTGTTGAAACGGAATCCTCTTCTCCTTCAGAATCAGAATCATTCAGAGGAGTGTTTTTACCTCTATCAGTTGCGTTATTAGCCTTGGCATTCATGTGTGGCAGTTTTCCTTTCCACTGCATGTTCTTCATTGGTTTCCTTGGCTTATTTCCCCACCAATCAGGATAACCTAATATTCGAAAGCACTCTGTTGTTGTATGTTTCCATTATTTGCACAGTTCACAGTACTTATGGCTCTTCTTCATTATCTTGTGCCTTATTGTTCATTCCCGAGCTGTTGTTAAATCTTGCCGAGTAATTAGCAAACTCAAGAGAAGAATCAGTGGTTAACTCTCTCTGTTTTTCAATTTTCAGAACCATAGAAAACAACTTATTCAGATTTGGAAACCGATCTGAAATTAAGATCTGATTTGTCACATGCTCGTATTGTTCATTAAGACCTGCTAGAAACTGCATAGCTTTATCCTCCTCTACTATCTCATGAACAAGTTTAAAGGCATTACATTAACAATCTTCAGCAACTCCACATTTCAGAAACAGGCCTCAACAAGTACATTTCATCCCGTAACTTCTTGAGAAGTGTGAAATAAGCGCATACAGAGAGGTTACCTTGAACAGTTTTTGAGATCTGCCTCTTGATTCAAAACAGCATCGGCAGGTTATTATCTCCAAATCTCTGTTCGAGATCTTTCCACAGAGATCTTGCAAAAGTTGTGAAAACAAACGATTCTGCAATATCTTTGGTGATCGAGTTCAAGATCCAAGCAATCACCAAACAGTCTCCCTCCTTCCAAGACTCATACTCTGCAGAACCTTTCGCTGGAGCTTCTGCTTCGATAAACCTCAACTTCTTATTCACTGTGAGTGCTCGAACCATTTCATGCTTCCAGGTGAGATAATTGTGATTCGTTAATAGTGTGTTAACTAGAACCGCTCCTCGATTATCTCCAAAATTTCCAGATTTCTCTTCTCCACTTTGCATTCTCGACTGATCTTCTGTTGATTCTCTTGTCTCCTCGAACCGATTTTGGCTTCGATCTTGAGATCTGGCGTTCGCTTTGTTCTTGCATTTTGCCATTAGAGACGATGCTCTGATACCATGCTAAAACGAGAGAGAAAATGGATAAAAGAATGAATTCATTAATTGGGAAAAGATACAAATGATAATACCCGATGCAACATTATATACGCATTAAATTGAGATTGCCAGCTAAGCTTTGGGGCTAACAAACTTTCTAACAGAAATCTCGCTTAACTAGCTGACTAGCGTATAGAATCCCCTGTGATCGAGTCTACGATAAGCGCTTTGGCATTGCTATCCAGCATAAGCTTCAACAGAAAATCAAACCAGACAACTCTTAATAGCTAATTACGTAATTCTATGAAAAATTTGTGAGAGCAACTTTTTAATACAGTAACTTAAAGAACAAGGGTCGACTTATCTCAAGCTATTGAATAGATATGCATTAACTCTTCCTCGCTTTTCAGAAAGAAATCCCATGAATAAGTATCTCATCTTGGTTTGGGGAAGCAACACCTAAGAACTCCAAGCACCGGTCGAAATTGTCCCCATATAGGATTTTGCCTATCAATTGTAGATGTGGAACCCCATCAACTTCCTCTTCACTTGATTCACTATACTCTCCATCAACTTTCTCTTCATTTGATTTGCTATGCTCTTCGATAACTTTTCTTCATTTGATTCGCTATCCTCTTCTTCAACTTCCTCTTCATTTATCATTTCATGATCACCGTTTTCATCAATTTTGTCGTCACAATCGAAATCATCATTAACATATGAATCATCATAATCGTATTCAAGATCTTCACAATACGTAAGAGTTGAGACTATAATTCTAACAATAACATCTTCAGTTTTCCTTTGAAGAAATATGGTTCCATTTTTATGATCCACCTTAATAGAATCAAAAGGTAGTGGTCCATCCAACTGAGAAACCATCGAAAACAAAAGGAGTTCAGTTTCATGGAGACAAAATGTACGGATATCTAGCTTGCTTTCTTGGAGAAACTACAAGCAAATGAAAAGCTAGAGAAAGATGTCAGTTTACCTGGTTCATTTAGTAACCTTTCCAAAATAGGAAGTGAAACATCTAAAGCAACAAGATAGGCCAAAGACAATACTGTGATATATTGAAAGGAAGACAATCAAGCCAACTGAAAAGCGGCTTTTTCGGAAGTAGTAGGCCGCGTGCTATAAAATCAAGTAGACACAGTCAGTTTTAATTTGAGTGGCCAATGCTTTCTGGTTAATAATAGAGCAAGTGATTAATAGAACTATGTCAAACTAGAAAGAATACCAACAACGAAGCCCTAAATAAAGGTTGTGTCCTATCTGACTTCCTTAGAGGAAAAAAGGCAATTCAAATCCATAAACAACATAAGAAAGGCCATCAAAAGGGGCATGAAAAGATACAAAGAAAAGCAATATCATATGATGGTATAGAACTCATAATCAAAAATCAATATACCTAAATGACCATCCCAAAAGCAAATTAATTTATAGCTGTGTGTCACAAAAGTGGTGCAGTACAATAATCGGTAACAACAACTGGAAAATAATAAAATGATAGAAGAAATTGAGGTACAAGAACTCACAAGAGACGCTTTGTCCGATTTTTCAGAAGTTGTTTGTTTAGAATTCCGGGATTTGTCTGAACTATCGGTCGAGAAAGGCAGAAACCGGAGAAAGAGAGGAAAAGAACGAGAAGAAGATCCATTTGCGAAAAACCCACCCAAACCAACTAGAGAAGAAGCAGCTCTGCGAAAAATGAATTACAAATTAGTTGTTTTCCTTCTATTAAAATCATAATTCTTTAAAAAAAAAAATTATATTGAATTGGGTTTCAATTACAAAATCTTTTAGTTAAATCCAACTAGGTCCGACTCCAACTGAATCGAACCTATCCAAGTCTGGCCAACGCTCAAGTGAAAAAGAGCTCATTATATTTTTTGACTGCAAAGGGTGTTTGTATTTTTTTAGTATAAATCAGACTTAACCGTAAAAATTCAATCACGACTCCAGTATTAAATCGTGACTCCTTAACAAATTACTTTCTTAAACTAAAAGTTTCAACTTGTAAAAAATAGAATCATGTGGGTTCTTCGTTTGCAAATAGGTCGTTGGTCTCAAATAGATTTTTTTTTTTTTGAAGAATAAAACCGGATGAATGACAAGGAAAGCTAAAGCCCCAACAAAGGAGGCAAAGCAAACCAATATCGTATTTATGTAAAGAAAATGGGTAATATTGTTCTTTTCGATCTAAATCTTTGTGGAGAGGCTAATAAAAACGCAGTACACAACATTGGTAAATTTTGTAATTTAGTGAAGATATATTTTTCAATTAAACTATGATATAAAAATTATAGATCATAAAAAGTCTCTAAAATTCCTCAAATTGTGCCGTATAATCTAAATAGGAGGAAAACCTAAACTAATGCGAAGCCTTGATTCAAAAGATGGCAATGAATTGGTGGGTTTTTTGCAGAGCTGCTTCTTCTTCTCTAATTCGTTCTGCTGGATCATCTGCTTCTTTCTCTCTTGTTCCCCTCGCAAATAGATCTTCTTCTTCTTCTTCGGTTTCCGCCTTTTTCGACCGATAGTTCTCCTGCTGAAACTTCCTTTGCTGAATTCCTGAGTTTGAAACAAACTGCTTCTGGAACATCGGACAAAGCGTCTCTTGTGAGTTCCTTTACCTCAATTTTGTCTCTTCTTTTTATTCTCTTACTCTATATATTTTGCTTGTTTATTTATTTACTTTATATATCTATGCATCATGATTTATAAATTAAATATTTAGCGATGTTCAGCCCATGAATACGAGTTCTATACCATGAAATGATAATGCTTTTGTTCTACCTTTTCTCGTAATTCATGTCCCTTTTGATGGCATTTCTTTGGTTGATTATGGATTTGAAGTTTTATTGCTTTTTCATCCGCAAAATTAAGAAAAAAGCAAAACGTTTATTTATGGAACTAAAGAATGTTCCAAGCTTCTATATGTTTCTGCTCTGTTAGCAAAACTGGTCATTCTATTTTACATATTCACTCACTTAATGAGTACATGGCTTTGGATGGATCTTTATGACGTATGACCGATGTAGCCTAAACTCCATCTATAGCCTTTGATGAAGGCTTGGTTAATTGTTTGTATTCTTTATATCAATTCTAATATTACCCATATGACATGTCATTTACTATAGTTCTATAATTCGCTCTATTTACCAGAAAACATGCTCAATTGGATCGGGTTTGCCCTCTTGGGAATGGATGGCAGGTTCTTCAATTTCGGATTGTTGGTCGTCGTTGTCAACTATCAAGAGAAATTGTGGTGGAGAGCATTTATGGCCCGGAAAAAAACGCTCTGGGCATCTAAAACAAAGGCCGTCTTTTTTTGGCTGCTAGATGGCTTCAGGCGACAACTTTGTGAATGGGAGGGTTTTGGACGGTGGCAATAAGGGGTTTGGATTGGACGAATTTGGTGTTTGATTTGGATTAGGTTTCTGAAAGGAGGTTCCTAAGTTTGTGGGGGGTGGTTGGAAGGTTGTTGAAGGAGTCCGCGTTGAGTAGGACGATCGATGAGGAAAAAAAAGGAGTTTTTGTTTTGGATAAATGAGAGAATTTATCCTCTAAAAGACGAGCTAGACCGCAGGCATCAGCGAGTGTGGGGGGTTTTAAAATTGCCAACTCCGATTGTTTTTCAGGAGTGAGGCCAGAGATATAATAGTTGCGGAGGGTTGTTGGGGAGAGTCCAATTACGCGATTGCTTATGCGTTCGAATTCCGTGATGTAATCTGTGTCTGACCCGATTTGACGGAGTTTGAAAAGAGTGGCCTCGTAATTTTCATAAGTCGAAGGGCCAAATCAAAGTTCAATGGATCTCTTGAAATCCGTCCATGATCCGAGGAGGCTGTTATTGGACTGATTTTGGTACCAGGAGAGAGCATCACCAACCAAGTGGAAGGCGGTCAATGCAGTTCCATCGAACAATGGAAGGGTGAATTTTGGGTGGTGGTGGTTTTGTGCCTGGATATTGTTATTGGAGGAATCGGTATTGCTAATGATGGATTTGCGGGGGTTGGAATTTGTGGGATCGGGGGAGTCGGTTAATTCGGCAATATGATTAACCAAGCGGGCTGTGGTCTCTGTTTGGGTGTCGATTTTTGCATTAAGGTTGGTAGTAGCTTGGACAAGGGTCGCGAGTTGTGTTTTGATGTCGGTGTGGGTGTTGGCAGCCTAGGTTGAAATTTGAATGAGTTGGGTGAGTTGATCGGATAATGAAGACGGAGGTTCGTCGGCGGTGTAGGTATCTTTTCTGGGAGGCATGGTTGCGGGAATGAAAGCACTAGATGATAAGCCTGTAAGTAGGCAACACTCAAGAATGAATTAAGAAAAGAAGGAACTGGGGCAATTTTCTCTTATCCCTTTCAGAAAACAAGTTACAACTATTTATAATGCATGAATTGGCAACATAATGCCATTATTCACTGGAGACATGCGTGCACTAACTGATCATGCTCCACTAAATCATGATGCAACTACCTACTAACAACCAAATAACAATGCAGTAGAAAATGTCAAATAACTGAAATTGAACTGATCTCCACTTCGGCACTACTCCATAAATTTAGCTGGAATCCGTCGAACTCTCACAGGGCGTTTCGCCACCTCATCCGAATGCTGACTTGGCTCTGCGTCATCCACAACTGTAGCTGCTGAACTGGGCTTTACCTGAGCTGCATCACTCAACTTATTTGGTTGTATGTATCACTTCAATTTTCATAAGCATTTTTCTCCTAGAAAGCAAGCATGCTAACCATATATTTTGTCTCAACGAAACAGAACTCCTTTTGTTTGGTTTCTCAGCCAGATGGACTACCTTTTGATTCTATTAAGGTGAACTATAGTTATAAAACCATGACTCTTTGGTGGAAAACCAAAGATGAGATTTTTGAAATTGAAGTGAGAGAAGATTATGACCCCACTGAGAATTGCGAATGTCTTTGGATGTACGTCAAAATTCTTTATGGGAACGAGTTTAAAAAGCGCATGACGTTTGATATCATATCTCTTCCCGATGACCAGGAGGGTCAGATTGTCAAATGAAATGTGACAATAAGGTTCGTGTTAAGAAAGTTTATTAAGCTTGACCGAAAAATCTCGGATCTTATTGAATTCTTGATACCAACCCCACTCATTCATGAACATCAGAATTTTTATTGCTTATTGTTGTGTTATGGGATTTTCCCTGCTGTATATATATTTTAACTCAAACAACTAAATAACCCAAAGTTAATGTTGGGAAGTTGTCTAAAATATTTAGTCAGTGCCAGCGGAGTAGTCTTAGATCAATGTTTGATTTCACATTGAATTTAATAGAATATGGCTGCTTAAGTTTAAATTACCGTGTGAACATTACATTTTATTCTTTTCGAGTATTTGTTTTGACAGCGTTGATGATGACAATCTTGAGGAAGTACATGTGGACGAGATGGAAGGCTTTCTGGAGAAAAGAGGGATCAACCATAATAGTTTAGAATTCATGATCAAATACGCCGAGCAACGAAGGACAGATCCAAGTTACGCTGATTATACAAAATAACTAGGCAATGGCAGCAGTTAGCAGAAATTCAATCGAGTTTTACGATTGTCATCCTAGTTAGCTAATTTATGCTATTTGTGTTAGTGTTTGCACTTAGTATTTAATTTGTGTGGCTTTTAGTTTATACGATTTACAGTGCTTTTGAGTTATAGACTCCTGAGGTTCAGGGTTAACTATGATTGTTTGCCTATTGAAAGGTACTGAGAGATAGACGGCACACAACTTGGGGAATTCTCTACCCTTAGGGTTAGAGTTCAATGTATTATATGCTTGGTGTTACGTACAATTACAATACAAGTCCACAACTAATTCATTATTACAATATTATCTATCATCCCCCCGCAAGTTGAGCCGAGTGTGATCGCACGGTCAACTTGTCCCGAAGAGTGCGATACCGTGTACTAGCCAATGCCTTAGTAAACACATCGGCTACTTGATCATCAGTTGAAATGTACCAAACAATCAGTTGTCGAGAAGAGACTTTCTCCCTCACAAAATGAAAATCCAACTCCAAATGCTTGGTCCGATTATGAAAAATTGGATTGGCCGTAAGATAAGTCGCACTAAGATTATCGCACCACAACGTTGGTGGGGCCGACACCCCAAACTGAATATCCCGTAGCAGCATTTCAATCCATGAGGTCTCCGATGCGGTTGTAGCTAGGGCCCGATATTCGGCCTCAGTGGAGGACCGAGAAACTGTGCGTTGCTTTCGAGAAGCCCATGAAATTAAGTTGGTGCCGTGAAAAATTGCAAACCCCGAGACTGAACGTCGGTCATCCGGATCACCCGCCCAGTCGGA
>CAOJBJ010656685.1:0-19140 GCA_948291685.1 Euphorbia celastroides
CAGGTTAATATTTATTCATTAAGTTTTAGTTCAGTTCAGTTCTACCACTGACCATTCAGTCCCAAAGAACAACTAATCTGATTCTATTTTGTCATTGATTTGCAACTTAATTTGGTCAACAGATGGACTATATTTGATCGAGGTTGACCGAGTTCTTCGCCCCGGGGGCTATTGGGTTCTTTCGGGGCCTCCGATAAACTGGGAGAATCATTGGAGAGGTTGGGAAAGAACACGTGAAGATCTCAAAGCAGAACAGGATAAGATTGAGATGGTTGCAAGGAGTTTGTGTTGGAAAAAATTGAAACAAAAGGACGATATTGCAATTTGGCAAAAACCCACTAACCATATTCATTGTAAAGCTAACCGAAAGGTTTTCAAGGAGCCTCGGTTTTGCCAGGCTCAAGATCCCGACCGGGCTTGGTAAGTTAACTTTTCTCCAGATGTTTCATGCATTTAGTTGTCGTTTTAAGATATTTTGCGTTAAAATATTCAGTTTTTGTTCTTTTGTTTCGATGTTGGTATATATGATCAAGATCCCGACCGGGCTTGGTAAGTTATCGTTTTGGTACATGTTTTTAATCAGTTCAAAATGTTTCATGCACTGTGCTGTTGTTTTAAGATATTTTGCATTAAAATATTTCTTTTGTTTCAAAGTTGGTATATATAATTCTACATATTCTTTGTCAATATCTTCAAGAAACTGATAAAGGGAAAATTCTTCTCGCTCACTTTTGAGTGCAACACGTCACAAGTGATGCCTAGATTGAGACTTAAACATCACAACCACCACTTTAAAAAATGTCCCTGTCTTTGATCTTTTTCTGTTCCATACTTGGTGTTTGAAAAAAATGGATAAAGTCAAATTTAGGCAAGTTCAATTTATTCCTTGTAGTACAAGACAGCCAATATCATTCCTGGGGTCAATTTTACCATTAAAGACATTAAATTAGAACTTCTACCATTTGAATTAAATGAATTAACAAAATTGACCACATCTTAAAAATAACATGTGGGTTGTTTATGATGATCACATGGTCAATTGAAAACTGAAATTTTTTTCATGGTTTAGGTATGCCAAAATGGAGACTTGTTTAACACCATTGCCAGAAGTATCCAATCTAAAAGACATAGCAGGTGGAGAGCTAGAAAAATGGCCGCAAAGATTGACTGCAATTCCTCCAAGAATTAGCACTGGTAATGTTGATGGAATTACAGCTGAAATTTTCCGGGATAATACCGAATTATGGAAACAAAGAGTAGCTCATTACAAGGCAGTAGACCACCAATTAGCCGAAAAAGGCCGATATCGTAATTTGCTCGACATGAATGCTCATTTGGGAGGCTTTGCTGCTGCTTTGGTTGATGATCCCGTGTGGGTTATGAACATTGTCCCTGTTGAAGCCGATCTTGATACTTTAGGAGTCATTTATGAGCGCGGGTTAATCGGTACCTACCAAAATTGGTAAGTTCGCCTTCTAAATGTTTTGTGAACTGAACTGTTTTTTTTTAGTGATCTCAATTGTCATTGTCATGGTTTTATCATATGCAATAATGCTTGGAGAAAAGCAAGAAGAGTCCAAAAATATAAAGGTGTAGTGCATATAGTAGTGAAGTGCTGGCGTAAGAAACATATAATTATGTCATAATTTTGCATGATTGTCACCATTTAGTAAAAGGGTTTCGTGGTTGTGTTGCTTTTGTTATAAAATTGACCAGGTTTTGGCAAATCTATTTTGTCTTTTGGCAAAACTCCTATATCATGGCTCTTAATTGATAAGATGATATAGAGATTCTTTCTTATCCTAGCGAAATAATGCAGAATTTAATAATATTGGAATCCTAAATTAATGGTTCCAAAACAAAATTTAAAGAACAATTGTTGCTTACATCATGTCTCTTGTTTTGCAGGTGCGAGGCTATGTCTACTTACCCAAGGACTTATGATTTCATTCATGCCGATTCAGTATTTACCCTCTACAAGAACAGGTAAACCCGATCCACTGAATTTAATTCAGTTCAATTCAATTTCACCTTACCCGGACTATATAACCATTCCTGACCTTCAAAATTTGTATTTTCAGGTGCAAAATCGAGGATATTATGCTAGAGATGGATCGGATTTTGAGACCCGAAGGGACAGTTATTATAAGAGATGACGTAGATATACTACTCAAAGTGAAGAGCATTGCACAAGAGATGCAATGGGATGCAAGAATTGGAGACCACGAGAAGAGTCCTCACGTGAGAGAGAAGATTCTCTTTGCTTACAAGCAATATTGGACTGCACCAATGCCAGACCAGAATCAGGAAGAAGCTCAACCAGATTCCTAGAATCTGGCTTCAGTTTCGGGTTTCTCGGGTTATCACACAGCACACACAGGAGGGAGAGAGCAAATCTTGCCTGAAAATGGTATCGGCCCTTTAGAAGAAATTCCAAGCCAAGCCTCCCTTCGCATTGTTCGTGTTCTTTGATTTTTTCGTATAGCCATTTGGTTCGAGACTCTAATGGAGAGCATAAGTAATTGCTCTGTGCCAGACATTTATATATCTAATCAAGTTAATTGATTAAAATCACTAAAGCTTCAGCTGATTGTTAGTTTCGATCAATAACTTCTGCAGTAAATCATATGAAATGCTACATGAATTATGTCTTGTGGCCTAACCATGTTCATAGTACACATGCAACTACGAGTCCAAACAATATTGAATTCGAGTGTAAGTTTGGATGTAGCTAATTGGAGTACATTTGCTTAAAACAAAGACATTACCATACAAAAATCACATACCTTGTCTTGTGCATTAACTTGTGTATATCGTTTATATCATCTCTAGAAACAAGGCTTCCTGTTTGTTGGTAAGACCCACTTCGCTCAAACTCAACGAACTATCGCTTGTAGAAATGATACGTCTAGGATATGGAATTACCTGTTCACAAACCACCTAGTAAGAACATATAATTCACTTCCGCTATGCCATTCTCAAAAGATGAAACTTAGTTTTATCAAGATAAATTTCTTGTACTTGACCCAATAGTCAAATTCCGATATCTAACAGCAAGACGCTTCATAATCATAGCTACAAAACATTCGTCCATTCCTCAGCATACTTGAGCATCATATCCCATGTAATATGAAAGTATAAGTAATAGCCGTTGCTATCCAAATCAAGTACTAGATAACATCGTTTTATGCCAATAAGCCGTCATTTTATGATCGATAGCCACTAGAGTTACAGATTTTTCTATATTTTCCAGTGAATGAACGGTCGTCTTACGAGGGCTCAATAATGGTAACAAGTAAGAAATGGCAATAGTAAAAGAACTAATAATGAGCAGCACTGACCAGATTGTAAGTTTGTGGCTTCACTACCCTGCCAGTGTCGATAAAGTCAAAGAGGTACTGCAAAGGGAAAAAAGATGATTTGTCAATACACTATGAGGAACACGTAAAACTGTCAGGGGAAATTTGTGCAAAATTACCCGCAGCTTGTCAGACTTGAGAAACTGGCGACTGCAACGGCTTCCATCTGGTAAGCGAACTAGAAGAGTAACTGCATTTTCAATTCATCGCCTATTTCTGGTTCTCGAGGAAGTGAAGCTTCTTTGGAGGCAAGCAATCTTTCTAGTTCCTGCTGTCAGTGAATTCACACACTTCATATAATAACCAGAAAGTACTTCCATTCAGGCACATTCAACAGAAGACAGGTTAAAATTGAACACTAAGGTAGTCAAAATGTCTCAAATAAATAAATATAGCAAGGAACTCATAAAAAAATATATGAGCACAAGAAAAATGGAGAAAAACAATATCACAAGCTTATAATTGCCAAATTATATTCTCTGTGATGGTGGAGCTCAATAAATGTAACATGTTCCGACTACCTCTTCAACAAGTACCTTGTTTGGAGCTTCTGCTTTCTTACAGTCAGAAGATTCAGGTTTCTCTAGGTCACTCTTTTCCTTTTCCTTTTTCTTTTTCATTTCCTTTTCCCTATCAGCCAAAAGTGAAGCCATATACTCATTATCCTGTCAATATCTAATCATCATGTTAGAGACATTAACCTCTATGGTGATGCAACCTTAAAGGCAAGAACTAGAAAGATATTACCTGCTGTTCTCGCAGTAGCCGCTGATTTACAAGTGAGGGAGAAGGATTATAGGATTCTTGCTGAGGATGGAGATTTTTATCCGAACCGCTTTTGACATTCGGAGAACATTGAAATGAATTCTCACCATAAAGGGCAGTTTCTAGAAGCAGTGCTTCATCAAGTTCCTTAGATGATATGCCACCCCACTTTATACCAAAGGGAAAGCTATGCAATTCAAGGGGGTTTCAACTGCTAATCACTTCAATGCAAAAAAAATAGTTTATTTTCAGCCTTCATGAGTTTTACGAGAGTGTAGTTATTGTAGCCTATGGACAAATGTTAGTATGCAAGCCCCTCATTAATTTAATTGGAGCTTGTTGACATATTATAACCAAATCTCAGAAAGAAAACTAAAATATGTTTGGAAGAACTAGAGAAGAAATGTGTACTATTGATTTAAGATGGAGGAAATTTCTATTTTTCTATTACTCTTGTAAAATGGTGGCAACTAAAAGCTATTTTTGTTGGCTTTTGACTTACCAATGACTGTTCATGAGAATCCTGAGCACCCTGTTCAGAGGATGAGTTTCCTGTCTAATATGTCAAAAGGAAAAAAAGGTTCAAAAACCCATCAGCAAATTAAAAACCCTCAAGCTTAAAGGAAATCCAGCAGTACGTAGATTGCTTTACTTCTCTGGTTTTTCTTCCAGTTCTGAGAAGTTCTAATAAATTAATACTATGCTCCTATTAAGTACTATCAAAAGAAAGAAGAATCAGAAGATCAACAAGAACCAAATGATAATTTAATTTATATCATTATATGCAAGAAAAGAAACACCACAAATTCCCACAACCTGATAGCTATCTACTGCAAATCTATGACATTGACTTGCAGCTGTAGACAGCACATACCTGAAATCTACTATCTTTCATTTTTCCTGCCGTTCCAGCCAGTTCCTTACTTTCCAAAGTTATTTGGTCCTCTAAAGCCAGCTGTGCACGTATTTCATTTTCTTGTTCTGCTGTCTGAGGATAATCTAAGTTAAATAGAAAACATAACTGTATAGAGCCGAAAAAATATGAACAAAGTTAAGGTAAACCTTGAGGGACAATGATAATGCCCAGACAAGTTCATCCTCTTCCTGGGACAGCTGACTCTGTGGAATAAAAAATAGTCCTGTGTAAATATGGGCTTAAAAGGATAAAAGAAAAACCAAGAAATAGACCAAGAAGATGACAATAAGTTTCATGTAAATCAGGAAAACGGTATTACTTGATAACCCACATTTACCTCTTGCTTTGTGGCTTCAATTGCATGTTGCATTATCTGCTCTTCAATATCATTGTGATCTTCATGAGTCCTCAAAACATTTCCATCATATTGATGAAGAGGAGATGGTGAATATGTGTTTGGTTCCTCAGCAGGCCTTGGACCTGAATAAGGCTGTCCATAACCATAGTTGAACTCTCCGGGCTGAACATATGGTGGATTCTGTCTACCCGAAACAGAAGCACCAATTTGGTTATAGAGGTTTCTCCTATGATTTGTATCGAGTAGTAATGAGGGCCTGAAACTTCTAGCAGCAGAGAGAAGTGGAAATATCCCGCGTGAAGGAGATTGTCTCTGAACAGTTGTATCACCAAAGTCATATCGAGGAGAGGCAGCCCCATATTGAGATGAGAGAGCTGGACTGTATAAGAAAGCACAAACATGGTACAAATTTACAGATCAGAAAATGTGGTTTCTCTCTATCAAGCAAAAGAACATGAAATAAGCAGGGGTCCTGAAACTACAGTTTCTTAAAAGCAAGATTGTTCTTTCTGAATAAGACGACATACAATTGTCTCTCGACTTCCATGAAATGTGCATTTATAGCTCCATCAAGATTGCCTCCATATTCCTGATTCAGATAAGAAAAAACCACCTTAATCATGTCAAACAGAAACATTATATCATCTCTGTGAGAAATGCACCGGAAAATACAGTTACTTTGTTTAAAAATTAAAGCAACTACTCCATGTCAAATTATGTTTCGAACACTATATTGCACATCCCTAACCCAAGAGGAACTGCAGGCACATACCACCAACCAACCAAGCCCTAATCCCATCTAGTATGGGGTCAGCTATATGGATTTGATGCCATGAAGCTCTATCTTAAGCCAAATGCTCATCAATATCAAGCATGCACATATCTCATTTGAAAGATTCTACAAAATTGATAAGTTTCCATCTTACGATACAATTTATGTAGCTGCAAACCACATTTATAATTTTTCCACAACATAACCAAGAATGCGCTACTAATCAACCAAAATCACTGAGGCCTGGTACATTAGAAAGAAATCTACTTGTACACACTCACATTTCCACAAATCCAACAAATTATCCAACTTAAGTTGCTTTCCCTTACAACAGTCGGGATAAACAGAAAGAGCCCTACACGAGGGAAAAGCACAGTACATTCAGATCTCAAAGTAGCAACAAACATAACTACGAACAGATCAGCCAACGGAAAGCCAATCATCTAGGAAACAGAAAGAAATATAAAATGAAACTAAATAAAGAAAGATCGAGGGAAAAAAAGCACCTCGAGTTTGCGAACGACGACAGATTCGGAGGCGCCGGTGATTCTGACGAAGGTCTCAATTGCTTCACGAGTAGGCGTAGCCATTTCCGTTGAAAAAGCGGCACCGGAGTTCAGGGATTCCGATTTGATTAGGGCGGATTCCGGCTAGTGCTGTGATGAGTCGAAGTAAAGTGAAGACACGTTGCTCCATTTTTGCTTGTTGCGCGCCTTTATTCAACTTTATCGGTAAGCTGCCGTGGATTGACGACCGCTTTTTGTTCGTTTTGTGACATCTGTCTTTTTCACTTTTTCATATTATGTACACAAAGACATTTTCCCCAAATTAATTGAGAAAAAAATCTGTTCTCCCGACTATCATGTCCTCAAGTATATCTTTCATTCAATTTTTGATATGTGGAGGACACATAGGAAAGAAAAATAAAAAAATTAGAGAAAAAAATGAAAAAGTTAGAGAGAGAAAAAAATAGAACACATATCAAAATATTAATAAGAGACATACTTAAAAACATGATAATTGAGATAACAGATTTTTTTCCATTGATACATCTGATAGCTTATTAAGCAATTTAGAATTGCTTGACCAAATTGTTAACATCAAAGATATATTTCATATTGAAGTTTGTAAGAAAAAAATTACATAAAGGTTGAACATATAACTAAGTTATGGTTATCTTTTGGCAAATTGTAAGTGATTTACCTCCTTCAACTTTCATATATTAACTTTTAATTTTTTTAGTTATTGAGAACTCAAATTTGAATATTTTATATAAGCAGTAAGTAACCATCTATTTCTCCTTCATATACCAAAAACGATATGGCAACATGTAGCAACTACAATTATAAATTGTTTTGTACGAAAGTTATTGAAATTGGTTTTTTTTATTCATACTTTATAGTGTAATGTTAGGTATTGGGGTAATGTTGTTGTTGTTGTTGTATGCTTTATAGTGTGACAGTTTAAATGTAACCTATATTAACAACTAATGCAGTTTTTAAAATTACACCTAGTATCTCGAACTTAATTTTTATTATATTTAAAAGAGTTAATTGATAAAGCACTTGAAGATGTGGTGTAATCTTTCACAATTTGAGAAGATGTGGTGTAATCTTTCACAATTTGGGAAGATGTGGTGTAATCTTTCACATGTATTTCATGTAAATGTTTTAAAATGACTTTTTTTTAGAAAAAACTTCCAGGGGAACGATGAGTTTCCCTAGCAAAAAAAAGAAAAGAGAGAGTGAAAATTTCGGGGCGGAGTCTCGAAATGTTTTCCGGCTTACCTACAAAACACCCTCTCCTTTTTTATATTAATAAAATTCGGTTACAAAGTTCAAGAACATAGCAAAGACCTCGGGTCTATAAGTAAATCTGTAACCGAGGAGCACAAACGCTTTTTCCTACAAATAAATAAGAACCAAACTAAGTGCAAGCAGTTTCAAAAAACGTCCTCTACTCCAGCAGCACCTTCAAAGACATATTTGTTGCGCCGATTCCAAATCGACCACATCACCATAAACCATAGGGAAGTCGCAAATTCCCTTCCTATTGCACTCCGAAAATGAGAAAGCCAGAATTCAAGAAATCCCTAGATGGAACTGGGAATGGCACACTGGACCCCTATCCAACAATGCAAACGACACCAAAGAGAATAACTCCCATTGCAGAAAATGAAAGTGTGAGTAATTGATTCCAAATCACCACTTAAAGGACACGAGGGGTCAGAAACCGAAGGCACATTCCGTTGAAAAAGAAATTCCCTTGTTGGAAGACGATTGTGCAATAGTAACCAACCGAAAAATTTTACCTTAGGAATTAAAGTGGAACTCCAAAGTAAAGCGAAACCAAAAGAAATATACATGGGGACATGTAGCTTGGAAAATGAGGTAGCAAAGGAAGATACCGAGTAAGAATGATCTAGCGACAAAGACCAACGGAAATCATCAGATTACTGTTGGAAGTGCACGGGCCGGGAACCCCAGGGACAGCATCTGAAACCGCAAAAGGAGGATCCGAGAAAAATGATGGGCATGAGGTGGAGATCCAATTTTGTAGCTTAATACACCTTTTTCTCATAGTAATTCGAAGGTAATGTTTTCAGAAAGTCAATTTTAAAATGACTTTTATAAAAACTCTTTTGTAATTATCGACATGTATACAAGTCAATTCACCAAAAACAGTCGAGGATATTTTCTCACACATAAGACCCTTCCGCTCTTAAAATAACTACTGGATAACAACTCATTGTCTTCCAAATTAGCTAAAATTCTCAATCGCCAATGGGAAAAATTATTCTTAACGTATTACCACCATATTAACCAAATGGGAAATTATATAGAATGTGTGGCATTTTATACCTTTTCTTAATCCGACAATTGAATGTACAATAAATAAATAATTAATTAAATAAAAATTAAATCTTAACTATTGAATAAAAGAATGATGTAAAATGTCAGGCGTTCAGTATAATTTTCCTAACCAAATATGTAAAATTTGTTAGCACATAGTAGTTTTAGGGGAAAAAACGACGCCGTTGAATGACGGGACATTTTAATATCATTCAGTTGCAGAGCAGTTTCAGTGAGGCAAACGTTTAATTGAACACAGCAACCGCAAGAGCCGAAAACCCCAAATCGCTACACCACAATGGAAGCAGAAGACGAAATCTACTCCAACGGCGGCGATAGCACCAGCCGGAGCCGGCCTATTATCAGCGGCGATCAGCTCGACATCGAAGCGTACGCCGGGCTGTACTCGGGGAGGACGAAAATCGTGAGGCTTCTTTTCATCGCCGACCACTGCGGCAATCCGGCGATGCAATTGGAGGCACTGCGAATGGCCTACGATGAGATCAAGAAGGGGGAGAACACGCAGCTCTTCCGCGAAGTTGTGCAGAAAATTGACGGCAGACTCGGGCCTAGCTATGCCATGGATAGCGCGTGGTGCGACGCGGTGGATCGAAGGGCGGAGCAGAGGAAGGAGCGGCTGGAGAATGAGCTCAATGCTTACAGGGTAAGATGTTGTGTGGTTTGGAGGTTTGGCGATGTTTGATTGAAGTTAGGGTTTGCTTAGGGGTGATGTTGGTGTTTTGTTTATTGCTTCACTTGGCTTGTTTTGGTATGTTTGAGCTAAAGGAGTCCTGAGTTTATCTTAGAGCTGGAGTTTTGTGAGTGATAACTCTCTTGAATTAATTTTCCTTATGCCTGCCTGTGGATTTTTCTGTGGTTTGTTTGTGCCCTTTAGATGTTCTTGCTTATCCCCGTTTTATTTCGTTGGTTGGAATTGCATTTTATCGGTGCCTTTTTTTGTTTAGGGTGAGGATGAATTCGTTCTACATTGGCAAAGAGGCTTAGGCCATCCTTGATTGATAGAGAAAATTTGTTAACTTGGTTTTATTGACTTCGTGCTTTTTGAGGTTTTAGTGTTTTACAAGTTTCAGTGTGCTGGAAGTATGCATCCATACTCATGTGTTAACAGAAATCTGTTTTTGCTTTTCGCCGGTTGAGTATGATATTATATGCATAAATAGAATATGCCTGTGAATGGTTACTTATGCTGTATCCTGCTTTTGCAAGTTCTGGTATTTTTAATTAGACCTGCCTTTGCTTTCCCCTAAATTTGGTGTTAATTTGCTTGTTATGCAGACAAATTTGATAAAAGAAAGCATAAGAATGGGATACAATGATTTTGGAGACTTCTATTATTCTCATGGTGCACTCGGGGATGCTTTTAAGAGTTATATTCGCACCCGTGATTATTGCACTACATCAAAGCACATAATTCATATGTGCATGATGGCAATTCTTGTCAGCATTGAGATGGGTCAATTTACGCATGTCATGAGCTATGTTAGCAAAGCTGAGCTGACAAATGAGACCCATGACCCTATAACAGTTTCAAAAATTCGCTGCGCTGCTGGATTAGCTCATTTGGAGGCTAAAAAGTATAAACTTGCTGCTCGGAAGGTTTGTCAGTTTATTATCTGCTTTAGTACTGTCTTAATTGTAGCCCTGTGCAGTTTTTTTGAACTTTCAGCCGTAACTGTCGCTGATTTCTCCTTCTCCATTTTGTAACTCATGTTACTTGTAGATTGTGTCTGTGTATAACTTTGATAATTATATACGTGGTTACATCTTGCGATACAAGGCAAACAAATAACTACCCCAATGGATGATGGCCTGATTCTTAAAAATTTTGCTTAACATTCTGGGGAATTTCAGCTTGTGAATGTCAGTTAGATTTGTTACTTTTTTAAGCTCTGAGTTATGAAATGTTAGATAATGATGGTATGACGCTGAATCCAATGACTATTAAGTTCAGCGATCCTTTTTTATATGGTTTTGTGTCTAGGGATCTCGACATATCTTGAGCTCATACTTTTTTATACGAATGGAAGGGCAATCATTGTGCTATTTGTTCGAGCTTAACTCTGATATTTGATCATTCTTTGTTTCTTGTGATCTGAGAATATCAAATTTATGATTATGACCCCCCAGTGCTGCAGTTTTTCTTCTCACATATCTGGTTTTAAATTTTCTTTCAGTTCCTTGAAGTGTCACCTGATTTGGGAAATTCCTACAATGAAGTAATTGCACCTCAAGATGTTGCGACATATGGAGGGCTTTGTGCACTTGCAAGCTTTGAGCGAACAGAACTGAAGGTACCCAGTAGATGTTGGGCTACTTTTTAAGTAACTGTATTCTTCAGATGTAAATTCTAATTTAGTATATTTAATTGCCAGAGCAAAGTTATCGATAACATCAACTTCCGCAATTTCTTGGAGTCAGTACCTGAAGTGAGAGAGCTGATTCATGATTTTTACATGAGGTAAATTCTCATATCATTTTCAGATATACCTTTTTCTTTAAACTTCCCAAAATTTCTTTGCAAATAAGTCGAGAGACTCTTCAGAACATGAGTAGTTTCTGGAAAAATCTAGTTTGTGCAGTGAATATTACCTTCCTGGAAGTCCAAATAGGCAAATAGTGAACATGTGTTCATTAGTTGTCATAGTGTTTGCACCTCTTAGGCTCTGTTCTTTCAGCTTATTTAGGCTTGGCAGAACTGAACTGAACTCAACTAAACTGAATTGAAACTTAAGCGAGACTTATTTGAAACATATTCAAACTTATTCACTGAAACTTAATGAAACTAATTGCAATTTATTGAAATTTAACTTGATTTGAAATTTATTGAAATTGAACATAATTGGCACTGATTAAAACTGAACTGAATGTAAAACTAGTTGAACGACACTTATTCTCCTCTTTCTTACTTGCATTGTCTCAATGTTCTTGTTTTTGCATATATGTCTGGTGGTGACTCTGGATTGCTTTTTTCTTTTTCATTTTTTGTTTCTCAATATATTCTCTTGCACGCGATTTCCCATCTTTATCTGTAAGCTTCTTGATAGCAAGGCAATATTTTTAGTATTGTACTAAACTATATGTCTTGACATATACATCTGTCCTCTATTTTTCTGTTGCAGTCATTATGCTTCGTGTTTGGATTACCTCGGAAATCTCAAAGCAAACCTAATGCTCGACATTCATCTGCACGACCATGTCGAGACTTTATATGAACAAATTCGCAGCAAAGCCCTCATTCAGTACACCCACCCATTTGTGTCCGTTGATTTGCACATGATGGCAAATGCCTTCAAAACAACCTTTGCAGGGCTCGAGAAAGAACTCGAAGCTTTGATTACCGACAACCAAATACAGGTTTCCGTTTCACTCCTAATCTTCTCTCTCCTTCAGAATGCCGAAATTTCGATTTAGCCCTGTTCTTTTCAACTTATTTTTCATTCAGTTGTGTTAAGTTCAGTTCAGTTTCATTAAGTTTCAGTTCAAACTCATTAAGTTTCCATTAAGCTTATTGAATTTCTAATATAATTAAGTTGCAATAAGTTTCATGAAGTTTCTGTCAATAAGTTTCGCTCTACTACCATTAAGTTTCTGTTCAGTTTCAGTTCCGTTCACTTCAGTTGAACAGGGCCTTATAAAACATTAGTTTTACTCTGCAGGCACGGATCGATTCACACAACAAGATTCTCTATGCAAGACATGCAGATCAAAGGAACGCCACCTTTCAACGGGTTTTGCAAACTGGAGGCGAATTCGATAGGGATGTTCGGGCTATGCTTTTGAGGGCTAATCTTATCAAGCATGAACACAATCTTAAGAATTCCCGGAAATTTTAGATTCACTATTTAGAGCATGAGAAGAATTGCTATTTTCGGGTTTTTTTGTGTGTATATACTTGAGTTTAGCTGGGAAGTTTCAGTTGCATCTTTTTTCCTCTCGACCAACTTTTTTGCAGTAATGCACTTTATGATGAGAATGGAACTGCGCCACTTGTTTTAACGATTTTGGGGTTTTTTTCCATTTTTAAAAGTAATCTTATTTTAACTATGACAGTTAGTTGTAAATCTTTTAAAAAAAATTGTATCTAACATGTATTATATTGTTAGCAATTAATTTTTAAAATTTTAAATTGAAAATAAATAATATTGTTCTTCTTTGTTGGTATAATGTAAAATAAAAATATTAAGTTACCTTGTTTTTGAAGAAATTCTAAAAGAGTTAAGACTTTTTTAGTTAAAGAAATTCAGATCCCTTCTACAAATCCCCAAAAACGCATGTTAGATTTTGTAAATTTAATATGGGTTTAGAGCTGATTTTTCAAGCTGTTTTTTCTGAAAATTTCATTTTAAAGCCTTTCTTAAAAGCAGTAGATTATAATTTTAGGAAAGCTGTTTTGGTAGTTGTCAATTTTTTGATACAGAGAATTAAAATGCATTGTCAAAATAAAAAAATGATGTTATATAAAAAATTCGTGACAACAATTCTAATAACAATACCAAACCACATGTAATTATTATTGCTGTACGTTTATCCATTAAATGTGTTGCAACAATTCTCAGTGATTTTTCTCTTAATTCTCCCTTAAAACATTTTATTGATAATTGTGTCACAGGCTACGGCCCCAATTTAACGCCACCTGACCCACAATTCACATAATCGTTTGCATTCACCCAAAAATGCATCACCGACATGTACATTTAGCCCTCTACTTCCTTCTTCAATACCATTCACACACAAAAGAACATAGCTGAGTTTCCACTTCCAGCAAGAGATCCAATCCAATAAACGAACCAATTCTTCTCCCTTCAATCTCCTCAACTTCTTAGTCGTCACATTTCTCTCATTGATCCACAAATTCCACATTCCCTCCGTTCTATTGATGCATTGAAATCGGATGTTAGTTTGATTCAGATCCACCAGCTCCGCCGTCGAAATGGGCCACCTGAATCTCCCGGCGTCCAAGCGAAACCCTAGGCAGTGGAAGCTGCTCGACCTCGTCTCCGCTGCGTTTTTCGGATTAGTTTTCCTCTTCTTTCTCCTCGTCTTCACTCCTCTCGGTGATTCCCTCGCCGCCTCCGGCCGGCAGGCTCTGCTGATGTCCACGTCCTCCGATCCGCGGCAGCGCCACCGTCTTGTGGAGCTGATTGAGTCCGGCCGCCATCCTCAGCCGATCGAGTCCTGCCCTGAGGACGCCGTTGATCATATGCCGTGTGAAGATCCCAGGCGCAATAGTCAGCTGAGCAGAGAGATGAATTTCTATAGAGAAAGGCATTGTCCTTCTGTTGATGAGACCCCTCTCTGCTTGATCCCGCCGCCGAAAGGTTATAAAATTCCGGTTCAATGGCCCCAGAGCTTACATAAGGTATGGCTTTCACCTTCGTTTAGGTGTTTGTGTTCATTTAAGGACTTTTTGATCTTCAATTAAGAACGACCGTTATTAACTAGTTGCCTGCGCTTAAAGAAGATCGAACTTGGATTTGGTTTTTCTGTTTTATTGAGCAATTGATTGGCTTTGCCAACTTCAGTAATAATGGCTAAATTTTTCCTCTTTCCTGCTTGCGGAACTTATTATCATTTTTTTGCTGTTCACTGCCAATAATGTTGTTGCTTTCGGGTATGCAGATCTGGCATTCGAACATGCCGCACAACAAAATTGCAGACAGGAAGGGTCACCAAGGATGGATGAAAGAGGAAGGAGAATACTTCATCTTTCCTGGTGGTGGCACAATGTTTCCAGAAGGCGCCATTCCTTATATTGAAAAACTTGGACAGTATATACCTATAAGTGGTGGAGTTTTGAGAACTGCCCTTGACATGGGATGCGGGGTGTGAATTCTCCCAATTTTTTCTTCTGTTGACATAATAGCTAATATTTGGTGATCTGAGTCTGATTCTTTTGCAGGTTGCTAGTTTTGGAGGATATTTGTTGAAGGAAGGGATTTTACCACTTTCATTTGCCCCTCGGGATTCACACAAATCACAAATACAATTTGCCCTGGAAAGAGGAATTCCAGCGTTTGTTGCCATGCTTGGAACTCGCAGGCTCCCTTTCCCTGCTTTCTCCTTTGACTTGGTGCACTGCTCTCGGTGTTTGATTCCTTTCACAGCCTACAGTTAGTGTTCTTTACTACTGCCTTTGCGTGTTTTTTTGTTCAGCTTGCTCTAGTTTGTGACTCTCACTATGAGATATCTCTTTGCAGATGCAACTTATTTTATGGAGGTGGATCGTTTGCTTCGCCCTGGAGGATATTTGGTCATCTCTGGTCCTCCTGTTCAGTGGGCAAAACAAGACAAGGAATGGGCAGATCTTCAGGGTGTGGGAAGAGCATTATGCTATGAACTGATCGCTGTTGATGGGAACACTGTCATCTGGAAAAAGCCCACTGGAGATTTGTGTCTTCCTAACCAAAATGAGTTCAACCTTGAACTGTGTGATGAGACAGATGATCCAAGTATTGCCTGGTATTGTAACTAAAAAAACATCTTCATTACTGTATAGAATTGCATCTATTGAGCTATTTTTAGGTCTCAAGTCTCAACCCTCCGGAATAAGCTTCATAGTCTCAACTATATTGCAGGTATTTCAAATTGAAAAAATGTGTGAGTAGGATGTCTACTGTCAAAGGGGGATTGGCTGTTGGGCTGGTTCCTAAGTGGCCAGAAAGGCTCAAAAAAGTTCCTGCAAGAGCCATGCATGTGAAAAATGGAGTCGACTTGTTTGATGCTGACACACGCCGGTGGTTGAGGAGGGTAGCTTACTATAAAAACTCATTGAATGTGAAGCTAGGAACTCCAGCCATTCGAAATGTCATGGACATGAATGCGTTCTTTGGGGGTTTTGCAGCAGCACTTGTATCTGATCCCCTATGGGTAATGAATGTTGTTCCTGCTGGGAAGCTGTCAACTTTAGATGTGATTTTTGACCGTGGCCTTATTGGAGTCTACCATGATTGGTGAGTTGCTCTTGAATTGACTTGATTACCTTAAATTTCATGTTTCTCAACTTTCAATGTTATTCAAGTCCAGTAAATTTCACATTGTAATACTAAGGAGAGTGTAAAGAGGATTTTTTTTTTTTTTGGTGCCAAGTTAGGCCTTGCTCTTTTCAACTTACTGGAGGGTGACAGAATTGAACTGAAGTGAAACCTATCTGCAACTCATATGAAACTTGATGAATTTAAAACTTATATCAAACTCATTGAAACTTAGTGAAATTCAACTCACTGTAAAAGTATTGAAACTTATTAAAACTGAACTCAAGTGGAACTTATTGAAGAACACTGATAGGAAACTTGATTTATGAATCCAGAAAATTACAGAAAAGGGGCAGAAATTGATATTGAACTCTGATTGAATGAAACTAAGAACAAGATAGACAAAGGCTAAAAGCCTCCACAGGAAGACAACCTTCCCTCTCCAAGAATGGAGCCTCTGCTACTGCAGTATTTTCTCACACAAAACAAGCCTAATCCTCTCTCTAACGAACATCACTAAATAAAGCAATAGAAGGTCCAAACCGCAACCAATTGACAGCTCAGCACAAAAGAAAATAGAAATAACTAACTGCTCTCTTATTCTACCAAGGCTCGTTCGAATCTCTATCAAATACTGAACTGAATAGAAAGTAAGTTGAAAAGAGCAGAGCCTTAGTCAGATGAACTATTCGTGCTATTTCTAATATATGTGAACGAGTGTTCAGCGTCTTCGTGAGCTGTGTATGTTGTTTATTTGTTAAACTGGAATGCGCACGGTATCTGAATGTGTGACGTGTGGTATTCTGCCCTTGCTTGAGAAGTGATCCATCTCTTTTTTTGTGTTTGTTGAATATGGAAGAAGTTGGGGTGAATTGATAGCCATGGGCCTGTGTTGGCGATTCACTCGTTATTTTCTTCGGTATCACACAAATATGTGTGCATTCTCTTGGCAGCTGTGACACTTTTTCTTTAACTAGACCAACATAATCGGATTAGAAAACGTGTTTTGCTAGCTTCTACTTATGGTGGCTCTTGACTGATGAGATGTTTAATGCATTGCACAGGTGTGAGCCTTTCTCAACATATCCTCACACTTATGATTTCATTCACGTTGCTAGCATTGAATCACTGATCAAAAGTCCCGGCTCCAGCAAAAACCGGTACTACAAATCTCTATCATCCTTAAATTTTCTTACTACCCTTTTTTCCTTCTGTACTATGTTGCATTCATAAATCATAAATTTGATCCTCTTTCAATTGTTCCTGCCTGTTCCAGTTACTCGAAAATGATTGTATATTTCGACTTTTATCTTTACCACCAAAGACTTCGCACCATTAGACGAACTAAATTTATCTAATAAAAAATATTATATCTCAATTTCCTTTTTCTGTTCCAATGCAGGTGTAACCTTGTTGATCTAATGGTGGAGATGGATCGAATACTACGTCCTGAAGGGACGGTTGTGATTCGAGATTCTCCTGAAGTAATCGAGAAAGTCACCCACATAGCCCGAGCAGTAAGATGGAGTGCCACTGTACACGAAAAGGAACCCGAGTCACACGGGAGAGAGAAAGTTCTGGTTGCAAAGAAAAACTTCTGGAAGCTACCTTCAGCTTCCCTTTGACTTTGTAATGTACTCTTTCCCCTACTTAATCTGCTTGCATTGAAAAAAGTGGTTTGCAGATTTTTCTGTTGATCCTCTTATGGTTTATTTATGATGCCAAAAGATGGAAGGATTTGCAGTTTTGTCGGTAGATTAATGTATACTTCAAGTCATTTTATTTGCAGATTTTTATTTAATTTTCATAGCCATAGTTTGATGCTGCTTTGTTTGAATTCTGGACTATGAACTCGATGTTGCTTCTTTATTTAGGAAGAATCAATCTTGTAGTGTTTTTTATCGGAATTTGTGGAATATATAGGAATTTTTTGAATCTGATTTTGTGCAGATGTTTTCTGAACTACCAAATTCCGTAAATTTTGAATTTTGTAATTGTAAGCTTTGACATATTAAAACCATAGAACAAAGAAATGATTTGTATTATAAGGTACAAGAAACTTTGATCTTCGTGTTTAAGAAAAAATCGAAGCTTGATAGTTTGCAACTAAAAATAAAAATTAGTGGTTCATGAAGAACTAGATGAATGAGCAAAATCATTCCGTTGACATCATTTTCATGCCATTCCATATGAATTGACATCTTGGGTATATAGTAAAGGATAAAACTATTTTTTTCAGAGCGTTATTTGTGGTTTTAAGAAATTTCTAAATAGATAACTTTGATATAAAATTACATATGAAAATGAATAATTTTGTTCACTTTTGTATGAATTTTGGCTATTAAATAGATTATATGTTAATGAAAAATTTTATAATTTTTTTAATAATGCAAGATTTTTTAAGTTAACATATTGTAGCAACCTTTAAAAAATTTTAAAAAGAAAATAAGATTTTCAAAATATATTTGATGAGGACATTCGGATTCCGGATGCGACTCCGGATAAAAGGCTAGACTCTGGAAGCAGCGTCTCCAGACAGGATCGCAGGAAATCCGGAGATCTCTGACAGACAGATGGCGTGGATTATTGGAGCTCATACTTAGGGGGATCAAATACCACTTGTTTAGCCTTAAAAAGAGGAAGTTTATTGTTTTAATTGTTTTGTAATTATTTATTACTTTATTGTTTGGGTATAAATACTCAAATCTATTCTTGTGTAAAGGATAACTCTTTATCAATCAAACAACTGAATTTCAGAGAATTTCTCTCTTTATCTGGTTTCATAACCTTCAAGTGCGGTTTGAGAATCCGTTAGGAAAACTCTGTTTTCCGGCAAGTTTAGCTTGCAAACACTCTTTGTTGATTTAAGGTCAAAACCTTCGCTTTTTAATCTGTATCAGTTTGGTATCAGAGCCCAAAATTTCTCTTTAGATCACTCACGACACCATGGTTCGGTATCAGAGCCCAAAATTTCTCTTTAGATCACTCACGACACCATGGTTCAACAAAAGAACATCCAAGAACGAGTTGAAACGCTAGAGAGACAGATGACGGAATTCCGGCAAGAACTCCGAACTGAAACTCAGAGCCTGAGGGATGCCATTACCACAGGTTTTACAGATTTCA
>CAOJBJ010657907.1:0-10234 GCA_948291685.1 Euphorbia celastroides
TGCTGGTTGATGGTGGCCCAATTAATGAGAAGCTGAAGTTGGCGACACAAAATCTGCATTATGTCAATGTTCTACCATCAATTGTAAGTTTGACTTGCATCATTATTCTTTCTGCATTATGAAATTTATGTTGCTACGCACCTTGGATTTGGATCAGATAGGTGATATTTGATTTTCTTTAGAGATTAGGATTCTCATATTTGATTCAGTGATTTGGCAATGATGAAATGATGTCATGTTACGGTTCTTTGAAAGTTGGAACTTCTCAATATTGATAAGCCAATAATTTGTAAAATTTCATGTGTGAATCAGTTGAAAATCACAGAACATCTTTTTTTACCTGCAGGAGATTGGACAATTGCATTTTTTATGTGCTTCCTTTTCTTGCCTGCAAATGTTTTTTCTCATGATGTAATCTGTAGTCTTTAAATGGTTTTTTTTTGTGGGCATTCTAAGGGTCAGTTTTCATTTTAATAGCAATAGATGAGTTGGGTTGGTTTCTTGTTGTACTCTACATGATCATATGAGTCGTTTATTGAAGGTATGCTTCAATCTCTGAGATCAAATTGTATGATGTGGTGTTTCAGGGCTTGAATGTCTATAGCATCCTCTTGCACGATACATTGGTGATGTCCCGCGATGCTGTGAACAGAATCGTTGAAAGAATGCACACCCCAATCAACCGATAAAGTCACTTCTCTATTTTATATTCTCTTTTGCTAGTTTTAATTTGGAAGAAGAAGAAACAAGGATAATGTCCCGTGCTTTTTTATAAGAGAATGCGATTGTGCATTTGGAAGTTCATCTTTTATTTCAAGTCCTTGAACGAGGAGTTCTTTTGGTAGCTGAAAACTTGTACGAGGTTAATCATGATAAGTTTATCTTTGCCGTGGTTATTTATGAGAATCTTGGAACAGGATTCTGCTGGTTTTTGTTACAATTTGTTTTGTATCATATTTTATATTGGAACAATTTGAGTTTCGTGCAGAAATGAGATCCAATCAATGACCTTTCTCTCTGGTTTTTGTGGCTTGCTATCTCTGTAGTTCATTTTCACCGGAAAATGCACTGCTGCGAGCTTATGGCTGTGTTTGGAAAACCATTCCTGCATGAATGCTATTCATCTCATGTAGAAAAATTACAAATTATTTGCACAAAAAGAAAAAAAATGATTTCTAAACGCACCCTAGTTTTGTTTGTCTCAGCAGGCAATGTTCAGTCTTTGTGATGGGGCAGCAACTGTAAAAAGCAATACATGGAAGGGGTGAAAATATTGGAGGGTCTGTTTTTACAGGATTTATTCATGATTTTAGCTGTCTACATCTACTTCCATTCAGTTTTGCAGGAAAGGACAATCAGAGTAATTACAGAAAGTGGAATTGCTCTTGTATCTTGCCAATTTTCTACCCTTGCTAGTTGTTAACCATATAAGGAATATCCTTCATGTTTCGTCTTAAAAACCTCTACTTTTGTGAATACAATATATTAATTATAATTTACAATGCACCATTCCGAAATACAAGAAGTCACTTAAGAGGGATATAATATGCTAATTTTGGCGCATCAACATAAAAGGAGATGCCTACAAAAAGAGGGTAAAAAATCAAGTAAATACGAGGTGTGTGCATACCATTTCCTTAAGAAAAAGGTTTTAAACCTATACATTCACTCTCACGAATGGTAATAAAGGTAGGAGATGAATAGATTTCTAATATCGTCTGAAATTACAAATAATAATAAAAGCAGACGATGAATAAATTTCTAATATCGTTTGAAAATAGACTAGTCTAAAGCTGTTGAATAAGCGTTACACTAGCATGACAGTTAATATCCATTCGGGAACCGCCAAGGTGTTTGTACATTACAAAAAGGGTGATGAATTTATTGTAAGATTCTTTATTTGAGACTGATTACTCTATTTTCAAATTTTTACTTTTGTTAAATGCTTTGCAACTGTGAGGAGAAATGAATCAATAATTATGAATGAAAACTGTAAACTAAAAATAAAATGAAAGACATTAAAAATATTTCAAGTAAATGACATTATCCTTTATTTTCTTTTACTGTAAACTAATTTAAGGGGAAATAATAGCTGCCACCTAAACTAAAACTGGCTTAACTAAGCTTAAGAAGAGACATGAAAAATAAAAAAGTGACAGTAACTGAGGTCAAGGGTCACAGTTTCCTGTGTCTTCTCTCTCCTTTCTCCCTTGGAAGAAACTAGGGTTCCTCTCCCTCCAAACTTCAAATTCCTCTTCAAATTCTCCCCTTTTTGCTTTCTTCAACTCTTACATTACTTAAGCAAAGAGTAATAATCTCAACTTTCATGGCCAAAACCAGACCAGGCGCCATTTCCACCCCAAAAACTGGGAAAAGGGAACTCGACTCATACACCATTCGCGGCACTAACAAGGTCGTCAAAGGTACACGAACCTCTGATTAAAAAAATATGCTATTTTCACTTGTTAAATCGTTATGTGCTTAGCATCTGGCGGTGATTTTGCTGCTTGCTCAGCTGGAGATTGCGTTTTAATGAGACCATCGGATACTGGAAAGCCTCCATATGTTGCGAGAATTGAGGGGATCGAGGCTGACCGTAGAAACAATGTGAAGGTGAGGGTTAGGTGGTATTATAGACCTGAAGAAGCCTTGGGTGGCCGCAGACAGTTTCACGGAGCAAAGGAGCTGTTTTTATCAGATCATTATGATGTTCAAAGTGCTCACACTATTGAGGGGAAGTGTATTGTGCACTCTTTTAAGAATTATACCAAGCTAGAGAATGTCGGGGCTGAGGATTATTATTGTAGGTTCGAGTATAAGGCTGCTACTGGTGGCTTCACTCCTGACCGTGTTGCTGTGTGAGTTTCTCTTGTTTGCTTCAAATGCGTGTTATGTTTCTTTTTTGCTTCTTTGTTTGTGTTTTTATATGCTTTTTGCTCTTGTTATCTTGAAGGTATTGCAAATGCGAGATGCCATACAACCCAGATGATCTCATGGTGCAGTGCGAGGGGTGCAAAGATTGGTAAAGTTCATTCCTTTTTAGCATTTTTCACGTTCTGCAGTTGTGGGAAAATTTAGGACTTGCTTCCAGAAAAGAAATAGTTGTTGGTTCGTCAGTCTTTAAGAGTTTATTTGCTAAAATAAATAAACCCTAACCCAAGCTTCAGTATCAGTTTGGTTGTATTGAGGCCTCACTATTTTATATGGTATGCTAAGCATTGCTTCTATGAATGTGCAATTATGTTCTGCTTAATATGGAAATATATTGATGTTAAATTAAGTATTCATTAACTTGTAAAAACTTGCTCATGCAGCTAATGCTCCATGGTTTCTTTGCTATAGGTACCATCCTGCTTGTGTGAGTATGACCATTGAAGAAGCAAAGAAGTTGGATCACTTTGTCTGTTCTGAATGTGCATCGGAAGATGATGTCAAAAGAACCAATAACGGATTTCCTTCATCACCTGGGGACGATGAAAGGGTCAGACCTCTTTACTTCTAGTCATATCATATCAGATGAATGCATTTTTTTACTTGTCTTATCACTTATGCATTTTGTGTGATGAAATTCGCTTGTTTTCTTATCTTTAGGTTTCTTTAGATGTTAATACAATCCAAAAATACTGGAGTCTGAAATGAGATCAGAAATTTACTTTATTTCATTTACAGAAGATTGTCTATAGTTGCTCACTTGGCTGTGCATTTGAAGTTTTCGAATATCTAGATATGAGTTAGTCAATGTTAAAGCTACTGTGTGTAACTCTAAAATGTTGACTGCTAATACTACTGTTGCTGCTGCAATAAAAGTTAAGTTTGCAGTATAGATGCTAATATTAGTAATGGCATGTATTTCCTGTTTTCTAATCTTGAGCTCTCTCTTTTTAAATATAAGCGTGCTTCTTGGTGCTTCATTTGTGCCATGGATCTAGAAGGGTCCTCATTTGGCTCACCATATGTATATCTGCATTCACAATATTTTTGTTGGATTTGTTCTACAACTTGGTTCAGCTGAAATGTGTTAACTTTTTTAAATATGAAGTCATCCAATGAAGTCTGTTACTGAGAATCATTTTCATGTAGGCTTTTGTATCTAAGGTATCATCGAATTTGCTTGTACCATTTTTGACCATACATCTTACGAGTGCTATGAGATCAAACACGATTACTGTCTTACCCTCCGGTGTGTATGGCCAATTTCATTCTGCATGTTTCATTCCTTCCCCACTTTTTTTTTTTCGTTTGAGTACTCTTTCTTGTCATTTTAAAAGTTTTAGCCCATAAGACTGTAGATGTGCGTCTCACGATTTGCATGAAAATGTGTTCAATAACTTGATGAAAATTCCACTTTCATCTTTTTGAAGTATTTCAAAGAATTGCAAGTATATTTTTGAGTCTTTACGTTTACTATCATGCTATTCATCACCATAAGCTGGTCTCTTGAAGCTGTTAATGAATTACTAATGGCATGTTGATTCAAGTTGCAGTAACTTGCATGAAAAAATTTCAATTTCTGGCTTATCTTCTTTTTTGCTTCTGTAATAGTTCTACAGTCTGCATGAGCAAGTTTTATTCTTCTTGAAATTTCAAAGTTCCAGTTCTTGTATTCTTAGAAAAAGATTTGGCTAATTGAAAATATAGAAGTGGGGGTAGTAGGACTAGGGGTTAAGTCGTGATATTTGAATAACTATTGACGTCACATTCTCATTAATTAAATTTTGCAAAACCTTGTTCGATGAAGATTGAAGAATAAAAACTGTGGCAGGGGCGTTCTAAAGCTGTATGCCCACAACTTGATAAGAACAGCATATAGTGCTTTATTCTGATGATGAGATAAGACATAGACCTGTACTTAGTAGCTAGTAAAGCAAATCGCTGATCTGTTCAAAACTTCAGAAGGTTTTCTGCTTAAAATATTTATGTGGGTCTTTGTTCAAGAACAAATATGTTCTTACCATTTGGAGTGTTAATCATGTCAGGGTGAGAATTCCCTACAAAATTTTCTTCTGTTGCAATATGATGTAATTGACAAAGCTAATGAATGTTGCAGGTGGAGCCAAAAAGACGGAAGAGATGAGTGTTGGTAGGAGGTAAAGAAGAAGCAGAGGAGACAAGGCTTCTGCAGTTTTAGTGGGTAGAATAGTGTTGTGTGGGTTGTATGGTGCAGAAAACAAGACTGGGTTTGCTCAAACTGAGCCTTCAGTTATTTATGTGTTTCCGTTGTGATATATTTCAGCTGTGCTATTCTTGCTTTTGACTTCATTTGTTACTCATCTGTCCCCAAAAATAGAGGTTCCTTTTTCAGATTTTGAACTTTATCCTATCCTTTATCGAGTATTAGCTCTTGTTTCAGTTTCTGGTTTGTTAAGTGTACTTGTAAAACTGGGATTGATGATGAGGGGACTGAAGCAGCTTTGGCTTTTCTAAATTGATAGCGTGAGTTACCTAAAAGAAGCCTTCAATTGTCAAATGTCAATTTCAAGCTGCTGCCATATGATTGGCTGTTCAACTTCACAAGTCTTTTAATTTGATCCATTTACTGAAGGTGTCCCCTTTTCCTCAATTTGTGGGGCTGGTTTGATACTTCGACTGGACAGTTATTAACCGTTTTCATGGGAAAGAAAAAATGAAAGTGAACGTTGAAGCAGTGATGCTGATTAGTAGTGTCATTTTCAATTTTCAATGAGTTAGTAGATTTGCAAGTAATTGAATTGCAAAGGGATAATTGAATTGCAAAAGAAAATACTAGGATCAACAACACTAGCCTCCTTTATCATGATAGGCTAGTTTTTGTTGAATGTTGTAGATATTTGTTTTTACCGATTGGACGTCTGATACTATATATTCAGATATAACTCTAAAAGACATTTCAAGGGTTTACAATTGGTCATGTTCATAGCCAACTAATGTGCCATTCCAAGGATGTTGATTTGTATAGTAGTTTTTCTCAACAAAATAAAATGCATGGACTTATTAAATTGTTCTTAATAAACTTTCCAAAACCATTTGAGTTATTGTCAATGGCAAGGGTACATTCAAGTTTACATCCTTAAGATATGGAAACATCCGAATTATTGCAACAAAAAGGTGGGCAATGCAAGCCAGAAAGATATTGGCGTGGGAAGCATGAAAAAATGCATATTGTGCAATTTATTAATTTCCAAAAATATAAAAACAAATCTAAATTCTAAAGACTACTTTAATGGAATGCTGTGAATTACTAACGGTTTTGTCCAAAGTAGGGGCAGCTTTCATGCAAGCAACAAACAGAAACCGCTTTGGTCACATTGAGCATGTGTGTCTCAATTCATAGATATATACTCATCTTCTGAAATTTAAGCTCATTCATACAATTTGAATTAATGAAGAGAGTTTCATCAACATGCCCCCTTATTATTGTCTTTGTCATATGTGTTCTCTGTTCTGCAGAAGACCCATCAATTTACTTGGTCTTAATGGAAAGAGAGCCTGTTGCTCAGCTTCAACCCAACAGGTTTTTATGCTTGTTTTTGTTATTTTCTTTTGCTTGTCATTAACTTGTATTATACTACTAATTCTAGCATCAACATTCTGATTGCTATAAAGCCTATACCAAACGCTAGCTCATGGAGTTTAACAAGTGTTGATTTTTGTATTTCCTAGGATATAGACAGCTTTATAAGAGCTCCAAAAACTCAGGCAATGCGCCTCAACCCAATAACTCCTGGCTATACGTTAGTGTTTCCTTGGAAGTTTTATTGAATTTTTAGGAGAAAAATGTGGCTCAAAGGACCAGAAAATGAATGCTTAATTTTATTTAAATATTATTTATCATGATATTATTATCTTGCATAGTTGTATAATATACAGTTTTGGAGTTGGGATTATTTAAGGTGGAAATATAGTAATAAACAATTTGGTTACTTGCCAAAACTGAAGAAATATGATTTGCCAGAATAGGAAATTATCATTGTTTCTAAAGATGAATTGAAAGTAATAAATATATGAATCCTTAACAATATCGTATATATAGCCACCCTGTCAACCAACCAGTAAATAGTTTCATAGCAGATTGAACGATATGATATGAGAAAAAAAGATAACTGTTTTTATATATACACTTTAACCATTTCTTTAAGGGTTGCCTCTCGTAGCTCAAGCAAGCACTAAGCACCTCTGCGAATGTGAGTTTCATTACCTTGTCAGCACATAAAATGCTTAAGAACGCAAATTAATAGTATGAAAATTTGAATTAATCAGCCAAGTGTCCAAAGATGATCATGCAAAGAGCTTGATTGATTCTCATGACAAGTTTTTGGAGAGCACACTCGAAACGGGAACATACACAAAACTGTACAGCTTCAAACACATTATCAATGGCTTTGCTCTTCATGCGACTCCTTCTCAGGTTCCATTATCCCATTTGTTTTAAACCATATCGTAAATGAAAGATACTGAAGAAAAGATATAGTTTTGAACTATGAAGTTAATGTTGAAGGTTGAGAAGCTAAAAGCTTCCCCGGGAGTGAAGCATGTGGAGAGAGATAGAGGAGCCAAACTAATGACTACATACACACCCGAATTCTTGGATATACCACAAGGGGTGTGGCCACAAGAAGCAGGACGAAGAAATGCAGGTGAAGGCATTGTTATTGGTTTTGTGGACTCTGGCATTAATCCATTGCATCCAAGTTTTGCAAATGATCCCTTCAACCCGTTTGCATCCAATGTTTCTGGTTTTTCGGGGGCTTGTGAGACCGGTCCCAGATTTTCATCCAGGTTCTGCAATGGGAAAATAGTATCAGCTAGATTCTTCTCTGCTGGTGCTAAAGCAGTTGCTACTCTTAACGCTTCAATCGACTTCCTCTCGCCCTTTGATGCTGTTGGACATGGCAGGTATGTTATACATTTTGTAGATCAATAAAACGAAAAAGGAGTTATCTTTGATGTATTTGCCAGAGAATTAATCTGTGTGGTTTATTCAGTCATGTAGCTTCAATTGCTGCTGGAAATGCTGGAGTGCCGGTTATGGTGAATGGCTTCAACTATGGAAGAGCTAGCGGGATGGCCCCACGTGCCCGGATTGCTGTGTACAAGGCAGTCTATCCAACTGTTGGAACCTTAACTGATGTAGTTGCAGCAATAGATCGAGTAAGACTATGACTAAACAAAGAGACTTTTTTTTTTAGTTTGATGGTTCAGATAATAAGACTCTCTTTCTGTTGATACTGTGTTGCAGGCAGTTAAGGATGGAGTGGACATCTTAACTCTCTCAGTCGGTCCAGATGAGCCTCCTGAAGATACTCTGACAATGTTGAATGTGTTTGATATTGTGATGTTATTTGCACAGCAGGCTGGAATTTTTGTAGTGCAAGCTGCAGGTAACCGTGGTCCAGATCTGTCAACTGTTGTTTCATACAGCCCATGGGCTGTTGGAGTGGCTGCCTGCACCACTAACAGAAGCTACCCAGCTTCACTTCGTCTCGGCAATGGTCAAAAAGTTGGAGGTCTCGGTTTGACAGGTAAGTTTTCGAGAAAGGTTTTCTGTTGATTATCCTTGTTTTACCTTTTGTGTGATCTTTGATTCAACTTATGAGCATCAGGACCAACTTTTGGGGATGGGATATTGAAGTATAAGTTGGTGTTGGCTAAGGATGCAGTTAAGATAAATGGAACGTTTCCGAGGACTGCAGAGTATATTGAAGAGTGTCAACATCCAGAGTCATTGGATCCCAGTATTGTCTTTGCTTCCATTGTTATCTGCTCCTTCTCAGATGGTTTCTACAGTGGAACTTCAACCATGACCGCCATTGTTGAAACTGCTCGATTCTTAGGATTTATGGGTTTTGCTTTTGTTGCAAATCCAACCTATGGTGATTTCATTGCTGAACCCATTCCCTTCGCAGTTTCTGGGATTATAGTTCCAAAGCTTGCAGATGCACAGGTATTTTCAAGAATCCAAAATTGTTTGTCCTGACTTTTGTGAAACGAAATGTAATTTCTTATCATATACAGATGATATTAAAGTATTACGAGCAAAATATTCAGAGAGATAAGAAAGGTTCCGTGGTCGAATTCAATGGAAGAGCATCAATAGGAGAGGGTAGAGTTGCATCCTTTGGGGGTAGATCACCAATCGTGAGCAGATTTTCTTCGAGAGGGCCTGATTTTGTGGACATTCACAGGAATCCTGCAGATGTACTAAAACCAGATATTCTTGCTCCAGGTCATCAAATATGGGGAGCTTGGAGTCCTCTTAGCGCCACAGAACCAGCGCTTATTGGTAAGGAAATATCCTTATGCGGTTGAAAATTAACAGCAAAAACAGTAGTTGAACTTGTGAAAATGAACCAGGATACAATTTCGCTTTACTGTCTGGTACAAGTATGGCAACACCTCATATAGCGGGAATAGCAGCGCTTATAAAGCAACTCAACCCTTCACGGTCTCCATCCATGATTGCATCAGCAATCTCAACTACTGCTTCAAAGTTCGACAATTATGGAGATATCATACAAGCAGAAGGATCAGATATCAACAGCTATTATCCCTCCACTCACTTTGACTTAGGTGCAGGTCTTGTGAATCCAACTCGAGCCCTTGATCCTGGCCTTGTGTTTCAATCAGGTAATGTATCATTAGTTTATTGGCAATGAAAGCATATAGAATGACCGTTTGGTATAAAACATGATGCAGAATACAAAGATTACATAAGTTTTTTGTGTTCACTGCCGAATGCAAGTCCAACAATGGTGAAAACTGCAACTGGAGATGGATGCACCGAGTCACTTAGCCATCCAGCAAACCTGAACCTCCCTTCAGTAACCATATCAGCACTGGCAGGATCATTAACAATAGAGAGGAGTGTCAAAAATGTAGGCAGTAAAGTAGAGACGTACTTAGCCTCTGTGATACCACCTAATGGAACTAATGTGAGCCTGTCTCCCACATGGTTTACAATAGCTCCGCAACAAAATCAGCAATTAGAAATATATTTTAATGTGACCAACGTGAGGGATGAGTTTAGCTTTGGGGAAATTGTATTGACAGGTAGTCTTAACCATATTGTAAGAATACCCTTGTCGGCTTTGGCTGTTTCCGTATAGTAATTGAAGCTGTGAGTTGATTGTTCTGTCCAATAAAATGTTTGGTGCTGATGTTATAATGTTACGTACTCAAAGTTATCTTCGTCATTCCCAACCCTTTAAAATCTTTATGTACATCTGTATGTAAAAGAAATTCTGCCTTTATCACAATA
>CAOJBJ010658242.1:0-12128 GCA_948291685.1 Euphorbia celastroides
TGTAATAATTGCTTGGCTCTTATATGATCATCATTTACAAAATATATTATTTTGATTTTTCAGTTTTACTTTCATATTGATTATCTGTTAACACTGTGACAAGACGTAAAATGATAGGTGAAAATGTGACTAATATAACGACTTCATCCAATAAAAATTAGAGTCACTTCCTATAACTACACTAACCATTTCCGCCGAGTCGGAAATCGAACTAGAAAACTTCAACAGATACTGATGCATAAAAGAGAACTAGTTGTAGCATTTCAAATCTTGTGGATTATTAACATCAAATACAACACCAATGAGATGCCTTAATGGTATATTGAATTATACCATCAGATACCCCTTCTCTATACTCTTCCCGTAAGTCTCACTTCACATGAACGAAATTGAAAAAAAACCCCTTTAGAACGTCACGGCTTTGCCAGAAAAATATATACATATACCTTTATGTCAAAATATAAAGCCATCTTATACCATACAAGCAGCCTTTATACCAATATATAATGTCATTTTACACCATAAAAAACAGCAAGCAAGCTGAACTATTCCAGCAGGCGCTTGTGCTTGCACCAGGCAATGGCTACCACATAAGAGGAAAACACATCCAATAGAGCCGCCCCCGACTGTCCATAGAAATTTGGGCATGCTGGTTTCGACTTCCTCATTGAACAACTCGATGTTGATGTTCATACCGAAAATACCCGCAACAACAAGGAAACAGCTTATCACTAGAGTTGCAGTTGTCAACATTACCCCCATTTGCAGGAGATGATTCTGCTTGTCATTGAGCATTATGTTGATGTAGTCCTCAGTGTCATCAACGTATTCCCTCAGCTATCATCAAGAAAGGCGAATCTTGTGCATAACTAAAATTTATTGAAATTTAAGTAGACGAGGCAAACAAAATTTTGGGCCCTGTCCCTGTGTCATACCTAGGTTATACTCTTTATATATTTAGTTCCCCTGTTATATAATTGTTACCATTCTGGTCCTTGTGCAATTCAATTCATACTAATTTGGTACCTGTGTTATGCAATTATACATTTGGTCCTTGTGCAAAGCAATTAGTTACCTTATTGACAAAAAAAAGGAACATATTAAATAGCACAGGAACCAAATGGATATTATGTATAGCACAAGGACTAAATGGGAAAACAGCACAAGGCTCAAAGCGGTTGATTGACCAACTAGATAATGTTAAGAACTATTTCTAGCACGAAAACTATGGACCTTAGAGTTTCTAGAACCTTTTTCCTGGATTGTCAATAGTAACTAAGGAGGAAGAAAAACATGCCGGGTGATAAGCAGTCCACATTGGAACCAGAAATTCTTTAACACAGTATAACGCTGGGAAAAAAGTTCACAATTTGGTCTCTGTTTGGTGCACTGCTATTGTAATTATCTATTAGTGGCCATATTTCGAAAAAATGCCACAGTTTCAGTAAAAGAGGTGAACAGAAAAATTGTTCCAATGTTCTATCTTTCGCATATGACTTCTATTGATATATAAGATCCAAATTACAGATATCACAAGGAAAATGCAGACTTTTTTATACGCATACCGTAGATAATTTGTTGAGTGTCCCGTCAATTTGGACAAAGTAAGCCTCCAAGAGCATTTCCAGTTTCTCTACATCAAGCTGCTTGCTAATGGCACTTTGGGTTGTAGTAGTATGAGTTCTATGGCTGTCCCCTCGACTGAGCAATGAGGGAGCATTGTATATATTATCCGGTGGGTTGTCTGCATTTTGAATGTCAACATCAAAGCTAGAAGAAGCTCCATTTGCATCCATGGAGACTTCAGCAAGATTCCTGGAGCAACGAAGATAATTTTGAATTTTCCAATGAATTGAAAAACCGAGCACATTTTCATTTTTAATTGATTGAAATGATCGTACTATTTCATTATTAATACCTGTCATCCAAGTCAGCTTGGAGATATTCATTATCCATTTCAGCTCTCGCGTCAAAGGAGGAATTTGAAGAATTTTCAAGTTGTTGCTTTTCGGTAAGATATATCTCAGCCATGTCTTCATCATCATCCAATAGATGTTCCAATTCATCCCTGACCTAAAAACCAAACAATTAGAATCAGCATCAGCATCAGCCTTTTAAGAATCTTGTAAGAGCCTGTTTGGATTGCTTTTCTAGTTGCTGCCCCAAAATGTTCGTCTCATAAACTTTTCCTACAACAAAAATTTTTGGCTTTGGACAACAGATGTCGCCCCTTCATATTAATCAGTTAGGAACTGTTTGATACAGCTTACCCAAAACCAAAATCTGTTGCTTCTAGAGAAAGCTTGAAAATAGGAGCTTTTCAGGGTAACAACCCAGGAAAAGAAACCCCTAACTGGACTATAATGACCACACAAACTTTTTGAACACGACCAGTTATTGCAACCAAACGGCTTTTAATTTGTCTGACACATTCCAAATTGAGAGTACTGATCTTTGAAGTAAGTTTATCCAAAGCCGGATGAGCCTCTAGCTCTAGCGTTTTTGCCTGGTCAAGGAAAACAAAGGAAAAACGGTTTTAGCAAAACATCCTTAGAGCAACTACAAAGCATGAAAGAGCAATCAGGAACAAAAACTATGAATGCTTACTTCATTTTCTAAGCAACCACAAGCAGCTTCAAGGCAAGCCTCAAGTGCAACGAACTCAAATGGAAGAACATTGGGCCCATCTCGATTCTCAAGGCCCGGTTTCCCATCTACCTTGCCCCCCTCATTAAGGCCCTGAGAAGGTGACATGTCCCCAGGAGATTCTTTACCAGTTTGGCTCCTCAATTTTGGATCTTCAGAATTATATGAATTCCCCCAATTTGAATTGTTACCAATTCCCTCCACAAAAGTTATGATACATAATGGCACTCCAATTACCAACAAGGAAAACTAAATTGTGATGGCAGGCAAGAATGATTACAAATTGAAAGGACTTTAAGTACTTCCCAGAAAAACAACAAACGAACAACAAGAAAAACACAATCTTAGAGATTAGAAGACATCGATTCAAGAAAATAGTCATACGACGTGCCTAATTGAGCTTAGAAGCATATGCCAATTAACTTCTTTTGACCGAAATTAACTCCAAGAACTAAATATAATGTCAACATAAACGAATCAGTGCAAGTCATAACAATACTCATCTTCACTAACTACTAGGATTATCATCCCCAACATAACCACTGCACTTGATTTAGCAAACTTTCAGACAAAATTACAAAATAACAAGTCCTATCCTAAATTCTTTCTCAAGCACTGAGATTCTTTCAGATTGTAAATAGAAGCAGAAATTTCCATTAAACAGTAGCCATAGCCACTATGAAGCATTCAACAAGTCATCATTCTGAATCAAAACGATTATTTGGGGCTAAATCTCTAGACTCTGAGAGGTTGAACACAAAATTAATCAGTATAAAATCAACAACAGATTCATATCTCCACTTCTTCAATGGAATTAGGCCACTAAAAATCCAATGTAATATCAAAACCAATCATCATTTAGAATTGGGCTCCTAAAAGAAAGATGAGAAGTTAGAAGTAGGCTCCTGAAAATCCAATGTAATATCAAAACGAATCATCATTTTTCTCATCAACGTCAAATTGCTCAACATAATCCACCACAGAACCAAATTCAAACAAAATAACCCAGAAAATTAGGTTAAGAAAACAAAAATATGAAGATATTGGGGACTGAGCACACCTGTGCTTTAGTTGCGTTATAATGGCACAAGAGTCTCCTCTGAAGCTCCTCCACAAACGGAGTAACAGTCGGATCCCTAGAATTCAACAAAAAAACCTCTTGGGCAGTAATAATGGCCTTAATATGCTCCAAATTGATCACGATTGCGCTCTCTCGACCCAAAATTGTTGATGGATACGAGAGTTGGGGGTCGAGAATCCTAAGGTCAGCGCCGGCAAGCCGGTCCGCCGCATGATGGCGTGCTTTCCGGCCTCCACCACCTGAGCCTGGCCGGTGGAATCAATAAGGAGCCAGGCGCGAACGCCGGTTCCTTTTTTCCGAGCGGTGGGGAGAATCGGCGGCCGAATCAATGGGTCAACTCCGTCGTCGTGTTTCGGAAAGGGAGGCTGAGATCTCATTGCGGAATTGGAGGACAGAGGGAGCGGATTCCGGCGCCGGCGACAAGGCGATTTGGGGGAGAAAAGGTAACTGGTGATCGAATTATATTATTAGGAAGATTATTAAAAACCTTTTGCATTTGCTTTTAAATAAAAGTAATGAAAGAATAAAGTATTCGAAATTTATATTCCAATATTCTTAGTTGAAAATGCTTGCTGCGCTGAAAGAAAGAAGAAACAAATTGTACACTATATAAGTGAAAAGGGGTATTTTAAATGCTAAATAGGTAAAAGGAAAATAAATCAGGCACCAAAAAAATAATTTTGCTATATCAAATATCAGAGAATATACTTTGTATTATTTCTAAAGTTAACTTTACTTTGCATGTTATCACTATCGAATTCATGAAATGAAATTTAATCTAATTGTGATGTGGATAATAAAGAAAAAAATAAAGTTATTATTGAATAATTTGATTACTATTTTTTGAATAATTAAGAAATTTTTTGAAGACGCCGAGTTCAAACTCAGAACCTCCCACTTACACATTGAAAGGTGTATTAATTGTACTAAATCCTATTAGTATAATTTAATTAGTATTTAAGTCACTTGTGATGGTATTAATAATATAAAGAAACGTGAAATACATATTTCAGTATTACATATATATGATGGCTTTGTTCAAAACTCAAATTTTTTTTTAAAAAAAAATGTTAGGTGTGTAGATAACTGGGGATCGAATTTTACAGTAAAAATTATTTCCTAAAAGTATGGTAGAGAGTTTAATGTTATGCCCCGTCAATCTTATCCCGCAACACAAGGCAATCCCATGCGGAGGAAGGCATACAGGGAGCATATTGCAAAGGCAAAGGCGCGTAACGAGGCGAACTTAACAAGGTTTTTCAAAAACATTGCGAGACTGTCGAGAAATGTCGAGGACATAAAGAGGACTCTCATGCGTGGGAAGGTGAAGCCAAGGCATGATTTGGGGTGAGAAATGGGTTAAAAGGCCGAAACTGGGTGTAAAATGGCCCAAGAAAATTGCACAACCCGCTGAAAATTGCCCAAGCCCAGTATTCAACATATTCAAAAAAATTACTTAGCAACTCTTAAGAGTGAGTTCAACATTCAAAAAATAATATAATATAATTTAATTTTGCTACAATATAACATCAAATTGTAACAATATAAAAATATAATGTTGAAGTTTGGTGTATGATTGGAGTATTTTTCACACCAAATCTAAAATATAGTATTCCATTGAAGTGTGTGTTAGTTTTAGTTGTTGTCATGAGAAGTTCATTTAACAAATATTAATATAAGAACTCATTTTAACTTTGGAAAATACATTTTGACATTTCATACACTTAAGAAGTGTTAAAACTGCAATATGAAAGCTAAAATATTTTACTTATTGAATAACACTTTAAATGTAGTTTATAGGGTAAAATAAATTACAGATTGGTCATAGCAAAATTAAAGTTGTTTTGGAAAAACTAATTTCAAATTGCTCTTTAGCTTTTGTAGACAAAGACATAAATGTATTTTTGAAGTTGATATTTTTCACCCGATCCATTTTTTAAGTTTGAAAATGTCCTATTACTCTCCTCCAATTGATAAAAATGGATCGATTACCCCTCTCAATGACACGTGTGAACTTCTGGTTGGATATATAAAAGTAAAAAAATGATATGTTTGAAAAGTCAAACTAATCAGATTTTGACATGTGACATTAAAGGAGGTAATTGATCCGTTTTGCCAACTTGAGAGGGGTAATAGGATGGTTCAACGAGTGAAAAATACCAACTTGAGGAATGCATTTATGCATTTGGCCTACTATCAAACTCCCTTGAATCTCAGATGTTGGAGTTTCAAGTGCTAACATGCCGAACTATGAAATTGAAGTTTTTGGACTTACCGTATGTAAAAGACTAAATGCATCAGGACCTCTCTGAACTCGTTCACTTTTTTGTCCGACACCCCTGAATTTATAAAAGTTTCTCTCGCCCCTCTGAACTTTCTAAAACGTGTCTCTCAGCCCCCTAGATACGACGTGGTCAACTTTTGATTGGATGAAATATTTGAAAAGTCAAACCAATCTTCAGTCGACGGGTGGCACCTAGGGAGCTGAGAGAAGCTTTTGAAAGTTTCTTAAGGGGGCGAGAGAAACTTTTAGAAAGTTCAGAGGGTGAGAGAAACTTTTAAAAGTTTAGGGGTGCCAGACAAAAAAGTGGATAAGTTCAGAGAGGTCCCTATGAGCTTAGTCTATGCAAAACAACAATCAAAACAATGATGATGTTAATGATGATGATGATGATGATGATGAGGCAAAACACATATAAAGTTCTAAAAAGTTGGCTTGGTTTGACCGATACTCTCTAAAATTTTGTAAATGTCAAATAACCAGCTTATATTGACAAAAACTTAACAAACAGGACTATTTATTTTTCTGTTACCATTTATTATTACTATTTTTTTTATCGATTGTTAACTTCAATTTACGTACAGTGTATTTACTGATAATTTTCCAACATCTAGCTCCAAAATGCTTCATTAACATGTCATAAAATCTATTAATCCAAAATTTAACTTATGTATAGGATTTAATCGCAGTGGTTGCTATCATCTCCATTAGTTAATACTTGTAATTAGCTCTCGAATTATTTCTATTGCTATAGTAATCATCATATTTAACAAACGTAATGTTTCCACGATTACAATGTTGAGGGGTTCTTTATGTACTTTGTGGAAACAAATTTTATCATCATATCTAAACATAATCTTCTTTGATAATAAACTACAACACTAGTCTACGCCATTCAATATTTTAATATATGAAGCATATTTAGATTACTGTATACACGTTGGAGATATTGGCAATCACATCCCACTTGTGTAAAATAAATTTTATAAAATGTAGTAGAATTAAAAATTCAATTGCAAATGTGAGAATTGAATTTCTCTATAGTCCACTAGTTAATTTAGACTAGGTTTTTTTATATTTAGTTATTAATTATTGTACTTAACCTATATAGTTGTAGCATATGTTGGTACTTGCAAGTTGCAAGCATGTGAAACTAGACGAAAATCTTTGTCACGATTGAAAGATTTTATATAACGACACTAAAACTGTGATGAAAAATTATATTAAATTAGATTTTTTTGTAAATTTGTGGATAAAAAACTTGTATGCTTGTTTGATTCCTTCTTACCATAGAACAAAACGAACAATCACCTGAAGATTTAGCCTATTATATTATTAGCGCATGCACTTTGCTTGATTCTACTGCACTTTAGAATTCCAAAAAAGTTTATGGTATTCTTTTAATTTACAAAATTTAACTATTTTACTTTTTTTAATTTAAAAAAGAGCATCAATTTGCTGTAAATATCACTCGTCAGCTTCAATGCATTTTTTTCAAGTTAATGAGATCACATCGGTACAATTTTGTAAGTTAAAGGATAATGAGAACTTCTTCCAAGCAGCGGGCGAAACATGTCAACTTTAAAGGGTTAGTATTGTATTTTGCCAAAATTTTATAAAATTTAGAAGTAAAATAAACTGTTGATGTGCAATATTGAACTATTCAACAATTTTGCAAACGACATGAACATCTAAGTCATGAAGTTGTCCATTTCTGAATTTAAATTGAGTGGAAACATAAAATAATTCAACATGTAAGTTGTAACGCCTAAAAAGTTTCATGTTCCAATGACCTACACGACAGTGGATGATCACTTAAAATTGAAAATTAAACGTTGAACAATTAAAATAAAAGTTTTGCTTCTCATTAAACTTTAGAATAGTTCAACTAAATTTCCCTTGATCCATTTCCTATATATACACACTGCCATTTTCTTCAAAAGGCAAAACCAAAACAAACAAAAAATTTCTCTTCTACCTTATAGTTTCTAATCTTAGACTTTTTACTGTATTACCATGGAACCTTCTCAAGCATTCAGCAATCATGCTAACGCCACAGTCACCGGAGATTTATCTCCTGCCCAAAACCCGACCGCTGAAGCCAACGAAATCATCAACAACATTTCAAAACTCCCTCAACAGCCAAGCTGGCGAGTTTCGCTAAATCTATACAAGTACCAAGACTTTTGGTGCTTTCCAGATTTTATTAAAGGAATCATTTTGTTTCAAAAAAATTTCTCACCTCAACCAAATGATATTCTCCTCTGTAGCCTTCCGAAATCCGGAACTACTTGGCTTAAATCCCTTGCCATTGCCATTTCAACTCGAACAACGTTTTCTTCCTCCAATTCTTTGCTCACGAAAATGCCACATGACATTGTGCCAGTTCAAGAATTGCTCTATTCCCTTGGCCATGAAAGGGACATAAAAATTCCCTTAGTTGCAACTCATGTTCCTTTCAACTCCTTGCCTGAATCCATTCTCAACTCGAACACGAAAATCATTTATGTTTGCCGGAATCCGAAGGATGTTCTTGTTTCACTATGGCATTTTTCGTGCACCAAAGAGATGGATGCGGTCCAATTTGAGGATGCATATGAGAAGTTCTGCAATGGAATTTTGGAATATGGACCGTACTGGGACCATGTGTTGGGATACTGGAAAGCGAGCTTGGAATTTCCTGATAGAGTATTGTTTTTGAAATATGAAGATTTAAAGAATGATGGTTGCTATTACGTCAAGAAAATGGCGGATTTTATTGGGTGTCCTTTCTCGACTGATGAAGAGAGAGACAGTGTTGTTGAAAAGATTGTCGAGCTTTGTAGTTTCGAAAAGCTGAGCAATTTAGAGGTGAATAAGAGCGATAACACTACCAAACATATTCCGATCAAAATTGAGAACAAATTATTTTTTAGGAAAGGTAAAGTTGGTGATTGGAAGAATTATTTGACGGTTAAAATGGAAAAAAGACTTGATCAAATTACCCTAGACAAGTTAAGTGGTTCTGGATTAGATGTCTAAATTTTCAGTTATGGAGTTTGAAGTAGTGTTGATTTGGTGTTGTTTTTTTCCCCAGTTGAGTGTTAGAGTTAGCAACTATTTGGATCTTTGTAAAAGTTTTTTTGTTTATGATTTGAGTGTTTTCTTTTTGTACAAGTTCATAAATGATCAAATAATTGAACGGTTTCTTATTGAAATTGATTTGACATTAGTTGGACACGATTAGGTAAGTTGGATATTATTGATGTCTATTTTTAGTAATGCATTGGAGCTAGGGAACGTCTTTCTAAACTTTCAAAAGTTCCTCTAACTCCCTTAAACTTGTTCATAAGAGCCTCTCACTCCTTTAAACTTCTCTAAAAAGTGTCTTTTAACTTAGGAATTTCACATGTCAATCTATGGTTTGATGGAAAAAATAAAATTTTTGAAAAGTCAAGCCAATTAGAAGCCAACACATGGAGTTTATGGGGCATAGTGGTGCATTTCTGTATGCTGAAGGGAATTAATAGGTACATTTTTGTGAGTCAGAAGAGCGAGAAGAATTTTTAAAAATTTAGAAAAACAAAGGGCTATTCGAAACAACTTCAAGAAATCCCAATAGATTAGACCTTATTTTAATGTATCATTAGCTTTTGGTGAGTTAGTGAGTTGGTGTCTAAACTCGATTTGGTGAGTTGGATATTATTGATGTCCATCTCTAATAGTGTATTTATATAATTAGCTTTTAGTGATTTATACACTCGATTTGGTGAGTTGTATATTATTGATGTTCATTTTTAGTAAGGCCAAATGCACTATTTATCTCTTAAATTTAGTATAAAAATCCGCATGCCACCCTTAATTATATGAGTCATATTTTATCTTCCCAAGTTGGTAATAATGAATCAACTTTCCTCATCGATGCTACGTATCAGCTTCTGGTTGGTTTAACTTTTAAAAAATATCATTTTTATTTTTTTTCTTTCAATCATAAGATGACACGTGTAATGAGATGCAAATTGTTCACTTTTACCAACTTGAAGAAGTAAAATGCTACTCATTAAAATATAGTATGACACCCGATTTTTCGTACCAATTTAAGAAGCTTAATGAAGCATCTAGCCTTTTAATAACGATGTATTTATATATATTATAGAGACTTCAATGTATTATTAGCTTTTTAAAGTTATTCTAATTTACATATGATTCTTTTGGATCACATATTTCACTTTAACTTTTGAAAAGTTCATCAGCTTGTCTGAAACGGACACATGTTGTCAAATACATTATATATCGGGATTCCATGAATTTGTTTGGAATTATCTTTCGTCCCTCTAAACTTGCTAAAAACTACCACTTTACCCCCCTTTCAACTTACAACAATGCACCATTTTGCTTCCTTAGACGTCATGTGTTGACTTCTGATTCACTTGATTTTCTAAAATATCATTCTGTTATAAGTTGACATGTGGAATTCCAAAGTTAAAAGGTTAATTTTAGATAAATTTAGGAAGGCGGTAAGTTATCAGAAAAAATTCAAAAAAGTGAGAGGAACATTTGAAAGTTCAAAGGAACATGAAATAATCCGTTATAAACTCAAAGTGTCTGAATGTACTATGCATTCTTTCAAATGTTTCCATCCATTAAGAAGTTGAAATGGTCAGAAAAAAGATAATATATTTTTTTAGTTAGTAGAGTTATGTGAAACTTTTAAATTTTAAAAAAATTAAGGGACACATATTTAGATTTTTTTATAATTGAAACAAAACATCTCTCAATTCTCTATAGTTGCAAATGTGTTATTTAACTTCTTATACTTAATAAAAATGTAATTCTTAACCTCTTCATTATTTAGTGTCAAATTCTGATTGATTTAACTTTTTAAAAAATTAATTTTTAATAATTTTTTAAAATCAATAAAATATTGACATGTGTAACAAGGAGGGTGAGATTTACTTTTACTAAATTCAAAAAGTTAAGTAAAACATGGCAGTCCACGTGCGTTTACCAAAAACTAATTATATACTTGACCGGTTGTTAAATGAGATAATGTTTATAAAAGCAAAGTATACAGAATTGACAAATTCACAACTTGGCAACAATTTAAGTGTGGCTACATATCTTAAATTGAATAAGACAAAGTTTACCGCAGTTGATTGATGAGCTATTCACATATGTTAATGAATTAATATATTGCATCAGGCAAAAACTTATAATCATTCCACATATGAGGTGCGTGCAAACTCTACATAGATATAAGGAGAGCAACTATACTCATAACCCATTTATCATCAAAGTTGGGCTATCATATCATTTGACCAAATACATTTGAATCCAATAGAAAGAGTGGTATCGGTCTCTGATTTTATACTGTACTTTTTTAGTAAAGAAAGGTAACATGTAAGAAAGAAATAATTTAGAAAAAGGTTTAATGTTTTTTTTACTTAAACTTGTATTAAAAAACCTTGCAACTACTTTAACTATTTGAGTGACCCTGAATGTACCATAACTTTCAAAAAGTGCACCAAATTATATTATCTAAGTGACACGTGTCAATTTCTGGTTGGAGAAGAAAAATTAAAAAAATTGACATCTTTTAAAAAATCAAACCAATCAAATGTCGACAGGTGACACTGAAAATAGTAAACTGGTGCACTTTTTGAAAGTTGGGTACCTATAAGGTCATTCTAATAGTTGGGGTAGCTACAAATTTTTTGTGATAAGTTTGAGTATCCAAAAGCCTATGAGGCCAAAAAATAAACATATATCATACCTCTGATTATAACTTGCTCATACCTTAATTATAACTTGCTATACCTTGATTATAGCTAACACCTATCTTATGGCTTGCTTACTTTTTTTCAACCTCAATGAAATTATGGTCCGAAAATATCAGAACACAACTCAATATGGTAACTCAACCCAGAATTTGTAGACTATAATTTGATAAATAATAGGCCTAATGCCCTATTTGAACCCCCAACTATTTCCCAGATTTCAGTTTGGGACCCAAACTTTACAAGTCACCAGTTTAGGTCCTCAACTATGAAAAAGTGGTGCAGTTGAGGGCCTGAAGCTGACGTGACATCCGACGTGGCGGAAAAAGTCAACCACGTCGGAAATGTCGCAGGACGCCACGTC
>CAOJBJ010658436.1:0-13410 GCA_948291685.1 Euphorbia celastroides
TGTAGAAAAGTCGATTTCAGGTTAATAAAGCTTGTTTTCATAGTTTTTCCCTCCGGTTTACTAACTAGTCTTCGATTAAGGAGAAGTAGACCAAATGAAAGAAAAATTCCAAAAAGTCCTTTAAACAATACTTTTAGGGTGGAAAAAAGAAATCCAACAACCTAACAATAATTCAAAATAAGACAAAACAATAATCATAAATAAGACAATAATACATTTTAAATTTATAGGATTCAACATATAAGTATAACACCAACTGCCACGACAACAAGAGTACACTCGATTAGGAAAACATTACATCAAAGCACATGGATAATTTATTTATAAGCTCTATTGGACCAATATGCTGAAAATATATTTTACAAAGTCTCAAAATAGCATCACAACACACTGCAATTCATATACTAACCAAATAACTCCTCACCGGCTCACCCTCTACCATTTCGATCTTCGATGAGGAACTAATTCCCAATTCTGATTAGGTTTTCCAGTAGGAGAATTCAACACGATTTCCTTGCGATCAGTGTCAGAATCTCTCACCTCAAGTGTCAAATTGGCTCTTTCATTCAAGATCGGGCCACTTTTAGTAAACGACCATCGCTCACTCGATGGCCCCAATGCACACAACATGAAAACAACCCGTTGGTTCATATCATAGCTAAGGCACCCGAGGGACCATTCCCTACTATGCAAAGGTTTAATTGTTCCATCGGGAAAAACAATAAAACGTTGTCTTGCATTCTTATAATCACGTTTCGCCATCCACACTTGTCTATTCAATTCTTGCATGCATAGGTCGTTGATCCCTTTTATGTAGAACAAACCCCACCCCATAACTCATAGCTGTATAATCTCCAAGTTTGGAAGGAGGAGTATATGTTGGTCTCGATGGTTATTTCGGTCCCTTTACCCCTGAAATTGCAGTCAAAACCAAGCCGGTTTTCTGGTGGTAGATCACTCCATTGTCTGCCATGTACCAAATTTGGTCATGTATTCTAGCAGCGGTGCAGGGGAGGATTATTACGTTGGCAGTTTGATTGTTTCCGATAGGTGATAAGCACATATCGTCGGTTGATCTTATAGTTCCATCGGTTTCAAATGTCCACAATTGAGTGATTTCCCTGTCTCTACAATCCCATAAGATGATGGGGACTCCAACATGGTAAGAGCTGCCATTTACATCAAGACAATACCCATTCGGTCCAGTAATCTTATCTATGTTGCGGGTGACTTGAAAAGCGCCAGTAGTCTCGTTAACGACAGTTTTCAAAAACGTTGGGAAATGACTAGACATGGAGTTCCAGAAAAAGCATGTTGCTACCACGAGCCATAGCATCGTCTTTGCCTCCATTGTTGTTTTCCCCTGGAAAATAAAGTAACTAATCAAGATTAGTAAGCCGTACTTCTTACTAGTAGTTGAGTTTATAGCAAGAGAATCAAAGCATACAAAATTGAAAATTTATGGAGTTGTTATGTATTATCATCGATGATTAAGTTAGGAGTGGCATGTACCTGAGTAAGAACTTGTGTGAGTATGAGCTGTGATGTGTTGGGAATGGTGTCATGAAACTGTTTTACCCAAAAGCTTAAGCTGATCGGTAAGGCCCAATCTTAGTATTTATATTTATCTCTGACAAATGGTACACAATTTAAACTCATTTATAAGCTGCTCAGAAGTAACTAAAGGACAAAATTTGGAATTCAAACAAAAAATGTGTCCACTATGATACATGAATTGGCGAACGATCTCCTATTGTAATAATTATGACTTTTTGATTTTAGATTTTTTTTTAGGGAAAAGGACTTTTTATTTTTAGATTAATTGTGTCTCATCACTTCAGGTTCGGCGCCAGGGGGGTCATGGAGGATCAGTTGACCCTCCGACCGCCGGAAATTACAGAAATAGAGGTGTATTTGAGTTCTGCAATTTAGGGTTTTCAAAGCTTTTGCCCCTCCAAATCCTGCTGTTTGAGGAAGAAGATAGCTTAAAATGGGCTTCTGTCAAATTTTCTCTAGTTGGGCCATATTATTTTTTACTTAGGCCCACATTTTCAAGCAAACAGCCATTTTGTTTAATAAAAAAGAATCAGCTTTTATTTTTTATGTCTTCCTTATTTATATACTTCTTAGTTTATCTTTTTGTAGTTTATCTTCATTTAAGATATTTATTATTTGATTTTACTATTTAATTTAGTCATGCACTTTGATCCATGTTTTATTCCCTAACTTAAATTAAATTGACCTTCCACCCAGCTTTAATCCTAAATTAATTAATGAATTATGTGACTTAAGATGTAAATAAAAAAACATCTATTTATTATTATTGTTATTATTATCCTATTTTTATATAAGTTTTAACTAACTGCTAATGAGTTTACTTAAAGTATTTATTATGTAGTTTCACATGGATTAATTGATTTCCTAATAAGTATTTGTAACCAATCACAATTTTGCTAAAGAAAATTATGATACCGGTTTATTAAGAAATTATTCCATAAGAGACTATAAAAAAATTTTGCACCTCAATTTTGCCCCTCCAACTACAGACTTCTGGCACCGCCACTGCATCACTATTTTAACAATAGTAAAATAAAAAAATTTAGAGGCTCCCAATTTTTATCTAAATTCAATTCTATGTATGATAATATATATCCTCTCTGCAAAACTTTCTCCATATTTTTAACAACTAAATAATGGTATTTGAAGTTCAAAAGCACATAATTAAGACGAAACACCAACAGATGTGCTTGATGACAAACATATAAAATTTTCTAGGAAGAACCACCAATCAGTGCCTTGGTGGCCTCTAAAATCATTAAAAAAAAGGGTGTAATTATTGCTTTTGATTTGATCTTAATTATTGATTTAGATTTTGTCTAGAACGGATCATTTATCAAGGGAATTGCTAAAAACCGCGTTAATTTACTTAATACCGCATCCTGAAATTACTCTTATGCCTTTTTAATTAATTTACTCAATGACTATTAATGACAGTTCCAATAAATTATTGAATTAAAAACATAAAATAATCCAAAATCTAAACTACAGTAAAACCTCTATAAATCCATATGCTTGGGATCAGGAAAAAATATTCATTTAACGAGAATATTATTTTATCAAATGTAAATTTAATATAAAAGTGCAAGTCGGGACAAAAAAAAATATTAATTTAACGAGAATATTACTTTATCGAGGTTCAACTGTAGTTATGTCAATGGATATTCAAACGTCATTATTCTGAATGAAATGTTGGAAAAGTCTACTGAGGCATGGGCATTTGCAGTATTAGGGAACACCGAAAATGGACAGAATACACTTTCTCAGTTGACGTCAAAATCGAAACGAATACTGTTGTGAACCAAGACATCCTTGAACCAGATCGTACCACTGCAAACCGGCCCAGGAGGAAGATCACGATGCCAGCAAGGCTTCTTGACTAATTCAGTCCACTTAGCTACATTTTCTCTATTTAGTTGTTGCATTGTTGCTGCACTAGTTTTTGGTTAATTGCATTTTCTATTAGTGGCCTTCATGGCATAGATTTAGGAGCATGATAGTTTGTTAGTTTACATTTTTTTCTATTTAAGCATTGTACTTTCAATTCAGAAATATTAGAAAAATTTGCCCCAAAAGTTCCTTCTTTTCTTGCACTGTTTTACTCTGGAGTCTCGCCTACTTACAGGCCTTATCACACAAGGAAAAATTAAGCATGCATACCATAATGGGATGACCTTCCTCCATAGCTTAGTGGTCCCCTACTGCAATGTACAGGAAAAACATATCTAAGACACTTGCATTACGAGCTGACTCATACTGTCGGTGGGAAGAGATTACCTTGTTCTATATCTTTGGTGCATTTCCTCAGGCCTTTTCCTGGTCTCTACTGCTACCACCACAGAAATTTCTCTCCCGACAAAAATTTGTCCATTCATTCGATGCTGAGCCTTGTCTTGTTTGAGGAATGGTTTTAGAATATTGTCCTAGTTTAGCTAATAGTTTCGTCTAAGTATGTTAAAAGGTATGTGAATCAATTTGCTCACAGATTATCAAGAGTAGTCAGGGTGAGTGGAATTGTCTTTCAGTATGTAGTGCTTATGCTTTTGAATAATGAGTATTCCTTTTCAATTAAAAATAATAATAAAAAGAACAATATATTATTAATTTTAAAATTGAAGTAGAAAATAATGGGTTGGAGTAAATGTTTAGTAATAACTCTATATAGAGAACATGGTGTAAAAACTAGCGTTTGAATTAAAGAAAATGGAATAATAGTTGGATCTTAGTATTGTAAAAATAACAGTAACTCCAAACCACGATGATTTTTGGGAAATACATATTAATATACATTTTTTGAAATTTAATTACAACACCACCTCTTTATTGTTTATTTAACAAATCCTAATTGTTAAGAGTTTTGTACGTTCCAAATCACTCCTCTTCCTCTTCTCCAGGTTACTCTTCTTCTTCTTCTTCCAAATTTCTCCAGTATATGACAATGGATGACATTTCGAAGATAAAATGAGACGAACAAAAATCTCTAAAACGGCAAATAAAAAAATTAACAGTTTTTGAGATAATTGCAAAATAATGTAAGAAAATTAAAAAAACGATGATGTTATGAATTTTCAATTTCGTTCGTTGGCTACTAGGTAGCTACCAGTTAATGAGCAATCGAAAAAGTATATGACAATGGATGACAATTTGAAAATAAAAATAAGACGAACAAAAAATTCTAAAGCAGTGAATAAAAAAATGAACGGTTTTTGAGATAATTGCAAAATAAGGTAAGAAAATTGAAAAAAAATGATGATGTAGTGATGATATAATTAATTAGAAAGATGAGTAGGAGACAACGCATGAAGGGGAGAGAGAGGGGAGGAACGTGTTTTCTGAAATGAAAAGTTGGATGGAAGGTGGTTTTTGGAAAGACCAAATGCATAGGTTACTCCCCCAACTATAAAAAAAAACCCACATGTCATCCCAACCTTTCAACATGGACACAAAACTGCCCCATGTTGTAAAAAAAGTGTAACATTACTCCCCTAATCAAACTTGCATAGTCTCACCCTGGAAAGTGAATCTCACTCGCGCTTATGTGGATTTTTTTTGAAAAATCAAACCACTAACAATACGACACGTGACAAAAGACCCAAAAAAATTAAATAAATCCATGGTTTTAATCCAACAACCCATTTATCCTATCTTGAAAACCCAAATACCCAACTTCAATTTAAGTCCACTTTATCTTCTCCAACCTACTCACTCCCGCCCCCCACCTGCTCCTCTCCATACCTGCCGCTATCTTCACCTTCTACCTTCTCCTCTGCCTCCTCGACCACAACTCGAACCAAGACCACCTCTCATCACCCTTAACCTCCCCTTCGTTTTGAATCGTCGTGAAACAAATCGGGTATGAACTGTGAAGACTCGGTGGGGTTGAAAGAGCAATCGAGCAAATCATTTCTTCCATATCGAATTATCACATAATGGAAATTGATTTCAAGAACGCCTTTTGATCTCTTTCCTCGTTTTCTGAGTTTTTAGTTGAGAATGGGAGGAAGGGGGCGGCAATTTGGAGTATAGGAGAAAGGGGGCGGCAATTCCGTCAAAGTGTAATCGTTCCCACTCATTTCTTGTTCTTTTTTTAGTCAATTTTTTAATCCAAATTACAAAAGCAAACAACAATATGAAATACACAAACTGAAACTAAAAACTAGAGGGTTTTGATCGGAGAAGGGGCGGCGGGTTTTAATCGGAGAAGGGGCGGCGGGTTTTAATCGGAGAAGGGACGGCGGTTTTTTTATCGGAGAAGGGGCGGCGGTTTTTTATCGGAGAAGGGGCGGCGGTTTTCTAGCCGGAATCATCACGGCGGGGGCCGGAGTTAACAACCGGCGGCCAGCAGTGGCCGAAGTTTCCATCCTCTCTCTCAAAAGTCAAAGGATACAGTATATGTTGCCGCATCAGCTTCAGGAGTCAAAGTTATACATTTTCGCCAACATTAAAAAGCTACGTGTCCATGTTGCATGTGATTTTTTTTGAACAATTGAAAGAGTGACCTATGCATTTAATTTTTTTGAAATGAAAAGCTAATTAAAATATTTAATGAAATAAAAATCAATATATTTTTCATTATTTTTTTTTAAAAAAGGAGAAAAATAATAAGGGCAAGTGTTGTCTTGTAATCATACACATATAAGTAGGTTGAGTTCATGAACTCCACTTCTTTCATATCAGATATATTGCTACAGAATATCTCCAATGATAGATAACGTACACCCATGTAAATAGAGGCATCGATCCTACAATATATTTTGTTCGTGAGACAATTCCACATCCTACTTTTTCCAGATTCAACTAGGCAATATTAGGAAAATGGAACGATTAAATTCAATCACCAATTTCTAAAATAATAATTGACACTGCTTAGATTGATCGTGGAAAAGAAAACAAAAGTTGGACTGGTTTGCTACGATAATGCATGTTTACGTTTATTAAAGTAAAACAGAGCACAACAGGGGAGGGGGGGCAAAAAAACTGGACGGGTATTATTGGAAACTGGTTGACACTATTTAATAAAAAAAGTCATTAATAATGACGTAAAAGTTACATAAAATTAAGATTAGTGAAACACAAACTTCCAATCATACACACAGCACACGGAAACGTATCAATTGCATCTTCAACAGCATCGGATTCTACAATCTGCAGTAATTACCAATAATGCATTTTTATGCCCTACTTGAACTTGTAAATGGAGTTCCTCAGTTCTTTTACAAAATAATCGACAAGAGAGAAAGTAAAAAGAATAAATTGAGTGTAAGATTACAGTTTATAAATTGTAGACCAACACATTTTGGCCGTCAAAATTGCTGATATATGCATCATTGTGAGAAGTGAGCCAAAAAAAAAAAAAAGAATCAAGTTCAGAAAACATGTATAGTTAACTTAAAATTTGCGAAAGATGAGGGATAGAAATGCTTACAAGCAAGGAAATTATTCGCGAAATGGTGTGAGATCGATTTCCATTTTTGTCTTCCCTCTGCTTGCTCTCTGTTCCAACAAAACAAAACTAAAATTCATCAGTAAACCAGTAGGAAATAACGGATCCCCTAAAAGCATGTAATGCATGTTCCATAAACAATGGAATTTTCTCTGGCATATATTCAAATATGGAAAACCTATCTCATGATATTACCCTCAGACTTTTTGTGGCTTTTGAACAAGTGTCATGTGCAGAAGTGAGAAGCAGGAAACAGGCAAAGCTTGATTTGGTAGTTAAGGTTTATTACTAATATTCTATTACAATTGTAAAGGGTTTGATCTTTGTTTTTCTTTTTCTTTTTTTGTCTCATTAGGATAGTTGTTCGAGAATGCAATTATCCTTCTCTCCATACAGAGAATTGGAGTACCCAGAAGAGTGCTAATTTCTGCCTCTTCACTTCTTTGTCTAATCTCTGATTTTGGGTTGTGTTTGGAGACCTCAGTTATGAGAAATTTTGTGTAGAACTCAGGTTTCCAAACACACCCTTACGCTCAAAGAAAAAAAGCTTCAAGATCAGTCAGCAGTTGCTCTCCAACACTTGCATACAAGTTCTGAGGAGAACTGGAAAAATAACATCTCACAAATTATGCTAATTCCAGATTGTTCAATATGCTTTAGGGTTAAAATCCGAAACTGAATAAGTTATCTATTGTCAATGTCAGGGACTAAACCCTTATTTTTGAAATGGGAAATGATAGATTTACGTGAGGGAGTAGCGTAGCATAGACGAGTACAGATGAAAGATAAGAATGTTGGGAAAAAAGCAGAATATTTTGATTAATTCATGATTGAGTTATGTGCAGCCTAAGGCAGGTAGTACCTTTCCTACAAAGCCAAGGAAAGGTGTTAATACTGCCAAAAGCTTATGTTCCCTTCTGAAATGAATAGTTATCTCTGGATTGTGGCACCAATAACCTTATCTCCATGTTTGGAACACACATTTTGAAGGAATTCTATTCAATTGTAATTCATTTTTTATAAAAAATTTGTAAATTTTGTATATGAAATGAGACCAAATGAATTAAATTTTTTCGAGAATGGAGTTACCAAACACACCCTACGTACATCCTATAAAGCTGTTCTGCCAATTAGGCAAGTTTGTTAGACTATTTGTCATCTACTGGACAACTGCAATAGGCAGGCAGATTTTTTAGTATAAAGAGTAATTTAACAGCATTGTAACGTACCAAAATAAACAAATGAAATATTAAATATTCTGATTTCTTATTTCTATTTTCTCCTCTATTTCCTATTTCTCAAATTCTTTTGGCATCAGTCCTATCTTTTCTTCTCTGCTCTAATCTTTATTCTTCTCATTCTCTTCTCAACCTAATCTTAAATCAGATCAAATAGGTAATTATGGTAGCATTTAACATTGGTAAGAGAAAATTCTACCACATTTGATGTGCACATTCAAAACATCTTTCACGGGTCCCAAAATAAATAAAAATTGAAGAGACAGAAACTTACAGCTATTGCCATCAGCTCCAATAGCAGTTGTTCCAAATGGCGGAGAGGCTATTGTCGTGAAAAGTGAACAGAGTTACATAAAAAAACATAGCCAAAAAATTTCTAGCTAATAAGGCATAGGCAGTGCAAATATTGTGGATGAAATATCAGCACTCGCGAAAATTCGTAAAAGCAACTAACCCATTGTGTTGGACCATCCACAGGAGCATTCAGAGGATCATCACGCACCTGAGCATATAAAAACACTTTTATCAGCAAAAATAATAATACCCTGTTGATGTAAAAACTCAAGATCACATAAATTTTGATGATCAGATCAGAACCAATGTAAATCCAGAACAATGCCTTCCTTTGGAGCCCGAAATCAAGATTTAAAGCAGGAATTTTAGAAGCTAATTTTAGAAGGTGTTTTGTAAATATATAAGTTTCAGCAGATAAAACCGTACCTCCATGAAAATGCCATCCACACCAATACATGGTATCAATTCACGAAGACCTCCACTGGCAACTCCACCCCCTTCCAACTAAATGAATAGCATGAATTTTATATTTAAGGAAGACATGATTCAGGACAACTGAATCAACATAAACAGGACAGAAAAACTTGATGGTATAAGAGAAGCAAAATCCTTTTAAATCCAAGAACACGAAATGCAACAAAACGTTGATTAAGTCTGCAATAAAAATCAATTCACATAGTGCAACAGGGGAAAAATCTGTTGTCCTAGTTTCGGTGTGACCCATACCCCATTTTTAAGAGAGAAATGTGAAAGTGGGAGAGAAAAATAGACATGTAGGAGAGAGAAAATTATGAGTCAACTAATAAGTAGAGTTACACAAAAGGGACACTGAAATGGGGATAACAGATTTTTCCCAGTGCAACAGAGATATCAGAATTTCAGACCTTTCTCCCAGCAGGCTGTTGCAACGAATGTGTAACATCAGCGACCTATGTACGAAAATTGTTCAATTCAACTATAGTTCTATAATAGTTTAGAGGAAACTGAAATTTATTTATGAATAATCCAAAAGAACTGCATAAAACCTATAAAACATGGAATCAATTTAATATAACCAGAAAGTGGAAAGTCTAAATACAGTCTACAGATATATGAAGTTTATTTCCTCAGTTCAGAACAAGGTGAAGTATTTTTAATTGTTCAAAAAAACAGTATCCGATCTGCAAATATTGGAATCAGATTAGTAAAAGTGGTTGAAAATTTGGGAAGTCATCATAGTATGGTTTTAGTATTAAAAAAATGTCATTTTTTATGCTGGATAAATCATATTAACGCATCTTCAGTGAGAGAGTTTTGACTTAGAACAGGGCAGCCACCTTCCCTCATCCACTCGAGATTGCGTGGGTCAACAATCAAATCATCTTCAATTCAAAATCAAATGTTAAATATTATCAAGCAACCTATGTATTTTTCTCATTCACCAGAGATTTCAATCCTACTAAGCAGTATGCCTGCTATCAGTATGGCTTTGCATAATGTTTGAAATTGATTCATTCTAAAGGACAATTTTTTGCATCTATTGTTAAAAATCTCTATTGCACTGAGCCACTAACAGATTGAATTTGTATTATCGAGGAACCAAGAAAACTCCTAAGCAAAAATGTTCCTTCTTACCATTTCCATCTCGTAAACGCACAATTCAAGCAAAGAAGTATAGATATATATATGTGGTTTAAAAAATTGCAAATTGCAAAAAAATTTTAAGAAATCTAATAAGTTAATTTGTTTCATTCATGCGAATGGCGAATATCTCAGAAGGAAAATTTGTTGCCTTTAATGTTCCCAGAGCTCAAAGAATTGAAATGTGAATTCCTAGAATCTTGAGCAATGTTTTCTGGGCTAATTCAGCACAGAAAGAAAAACTTCAAGAAGAATGAAGGAGATGATTGGAGTTTACATCATGGACCCTTAGTCACTGAAGCAATTAGTTTACTATCTGCAGAAAATGATCTAATTGCTTCTTAGATTCATCATTACCCCAATGCCTAATAAGGCTCCCACACAAGCGGGGTTAGGGGGTCAGGTGTATGCAACCAAACCCCTATGGTAGCAAAGAGGCTGTTTCCAATTAAACCCGAGGTAGAGTTGCAACAATTATCTGAGCACAATAAAAGAAGTTCAGATAGAGAGAAAAAGTTTAGGGAAAAAGTTGAAGTTACTCTGACTGAATTCAAGGAAAAAGTTGCTTTAATTAAATGGAAAAAATTTAAAAAGACAAGAATGCAAAATACGCTTTTCTCTAATAACACAGGCATGTTGCCAAGACCAGACCAATAGATCTTTTAAGTGGAAGCTACTTTATTTATCATGTCATGGTTCAATGATAAGTTCTTGGAGAAGGAGATATAAGTTTCACAATAACAGGAAATATAGGAAATTAGGCTGAATACATAAATGCCCCCCTAAACTTGACATGAAAAACATAATGACCCCCTGAACTTTAAAATGAACCTAAAAACCCCTTATACTAGGTAAAAGTGAACCTCATTACCCCTTTTATCCTAGCTGGCGGATGATGCGGAAAAACTTAACTTTTAGAGCAAGTGAGTATTCTGTATCATGTCCTTTTTCTAATCTTTATCACCTCTTTCCTTATTCCTCAGTAGAAATTACGATGGGTATACAAACCGACCCGGGTTTTCGAGAACCTATCAATTTGGCTTTGTTTGTCAGCCGACTGCCCTAATTCATGAGCTGCACAAGAGAGTTGAAGAGGTAGCAAGCTCAATTAAGCTTCGATTTCGCTGGAATAACCGGTCAGAGATCCAAATCAACTGTTGCTAAGCTCGAATCCTCAAATATTCTCATCATTTTTGGGGGTAAAATAAAAAGAGGACAGTTTCGAATTTAAGATTAAGGAAAAAGGTGTGTGACTTAATTATTGTAAACATAAGCTTCAAATCTAGAAAAGATGGTCACGGGTATGCAATAGATATAATTAAGGCATGTTTAAGAGAGTGATGAGGGTCTGCAAACTAAGTCTTCAAATGGCCATGGATGTGGTTTTCCTCTAATTCAAAAGAAATTCAACTGAACTTCTCACTGGAAGTAATTCTCATGACTGGAAAACATCAATTGCATGACCTCCTCGCTGGATTTGCGGTAAGAAGCCGCTTTTGGTACTTGAGACTCAACTGAGAAATGCTTTGTGAAAGTCAAATAATTTTCCTTATTTTTGAAAAATTTTAGGTTAATGCCACGTGTCATTACATAATTGGTTTGACTTTTCAAAATCATGACATGGCGGCAATTGAACACACTCTCCATGATGAGAGTGGTGAAGTATGACTCAGGGGATTAAGTGGTTCACTTTTATCAATTATAGGGGGTTAATAGGCTATTTTGAAAGTTCAGGGGGTCACTAGGCTATTTGTGCCAAGTTTGAGGGGGCTTTCATGTATTCAGCCTAGGAAATTACAATAGAGCTCCTGAGGAAATAAAGATATGGAAAATCTTCATGGAAATTGACAAATAGGTAAGCAAAACACATTAGCTTCTTCTCATCAAATATTTTCTTAATTACAAAAGGCTATTGCAACATGCAGATGGATATGGGAAATTATTACAGAAAAGCTAAGGCCTGGTTCAGTTTATGAGAACACAGCTGTTTTTCTAAAAAAATGCTCCATGAAAGTTGGGAAATGAAACACGATATTCAATTATGTAGTTATTCCAAAATTGAAAACGGAAAGTTACTTTTCATGTTTTCCTTCCTATATTTATAAAACAAGCATTCAAATACGGTTTATACCATTTCCATTTTTTACCTTCCAAATAATAATACTCAAAAAAACTATTGAATTTACTGGATGAAAACAAATACTGTTTGATATGCTGCATTCTCGAATATAAGCAAAGCAAAAATCACTAATAAAACTAAAGCAAAGACTATAGTACAATAATAACTCTTAAAACTTAATGCATCACCAACAATGAATTTCCAAACTAATGCATACTCCCACAGAAAACCAGGCTTATTAAGCTACACAAGGAAAACTAAAATTCTTGTTCAAAAGAATGAATGCAATTTCTTACCCAGGAATTCATATCACTGCCAAGGAGGGAACATTTTTGCAAACATTGGCATCTTCCTACCACCCGGCATCTAAATCTTTCATAGAAAAAGAAATTTAAAGATTCTGTATGCACCTACTCCTCTAAAGATGCTCCCCATTTTGAAAACATGAAAGACAGACAGATTAGGATACAAATGTTAGGAAACTTGCCTTAGTTAGGTTTCTTAGGTTTCTTAGGATTTTAACAGTTTATTTCCTTGTCCAATTAGGAGTTTTAGATAAATAGAATTATGTCATTTTTATGATTCCTAGTGTAGGTAGGATTTCTATATTATTTATGTTTATTATCAATATAGGATTAAGATTAATACTATTATAAATATGTGTGATCTTTCATTAATTTGAGAGGAGAAAAAACAGAAGAGACGTGAATAAAAATACAATATTTCTTGCTCACAATTTTTTATGTCCAATTAAATTTTTCTTTATTTTTCCGAGTGCTCAAAAAATCCCAACAATTGGTATCGGAGTATATCAAGATCTTGGGAGGCCTATGACAATGGAGAATAATATAGAGCTTTCGTAAGGGACCTGTCAATAGAAACAAGTTATGATGATGCAGCAAGAGGGTGAGCTTGACGAAGACGACGACGAGGATTTGAATTTCCTGTTGCTGCCGAAACAAATAATCGGGCCTGATGAGAACGAGATCAAAAAGGTGATAGAGTACAAGTTCAAGGATGAAGCCTCGATTATTCAAGAAAAGAGGAGGAGATCATGCCCCATGACCAATGCCCATAACCATGCTCATGACCATAACCATAACCATAACCATAACCATGACCATAACTATGTTCATGAC
>CAOJBJ010658601.1:0-10925 GCA_948291685.1 Euphorbia celastroides
TTTACCGATGCCCGCAGCTCACCGGCGGTAAGTGTAAAAATTAGGGTTGGATTTATTTTTTAGGGTACTTGGACCATTTTACCCGTGGTCAAAATGAAAAATGACCATTATATCCCCATGTCACGTCAGCATTTAACAGAAATTGGATGAAAAAGTATGTTTTTGTTAACGGTTCAAAACCTTAAGGGATGATTTTGCAAAAAAGAAAAAGCCCAGGGGATGATTTTTGCAAAAAGTGCAAACCTCAGGGGATGTTTTTGAAGTTTACCCTTATTATTATTGTTATCATCATCATCATCATCTTATGGTTTTACATTTTGAGCAATATAATTTTATCTTAACTATGATCATATGCTTTAACAAAATTGTTTGTTATTTTTTAGTATATCATGAATTTGCTATTATAGATTTAATTAATTAATTAATTATTTTGTATAATGTATACTTTTTGTATGAAGTTATATTATATATTTGTATCACTTAAGTTCTAATAAGTTCAGTTCAATTCAGTTCAGCTCTAATAAGTTCAGTTCAGTTTTAATAAGTTTTATTAAGTTCAGTTCAGCTCAGCTCTAAAAAGTCCTAATGAACAGGGCCTTATTTTTGACAAAATTACCCTTGTGTCTATTATTTGTTCATTTAGTTTTTCCTATAAAATCCATTTACTTACATTGTTTATATATAATACTCATATTTCCACTTAAATTGTTAAATTATATATTTTTAGATTAAAAGCTTAACCAATAATGGAAGTGCATATATGTTGAATCATAGACACTTAACCGGTATTGGATGGAAAAACCCTGTTTTGATAACGGCTTAAAACATCAAGGGTTTTTTTTGATGAATTTTAAACCTCAGGAGTGTTTTTGAGAAAAGTCGAAACCTCATGGATGATTTTTGAAATTATCCCAATTATTAACTATGCATAAAAGAATTTTACTACAATATATATTTATATGTAAATATTTGGTAATTTTTATAATTTATTTAACAAAAATATAATATAAAATAAATTATCAATGGGTTATGGGTTGGGCTTAGGATTGACTCCCTACACCCGACTCAAGACATTTTAAATTATTGGCTTGGACCGAATTTGTGTCAGTGATTTTAATAAAAAGTCTGACTAGGTTCGAACTTGATCTGGCCCACCCAAGTCTACTTCTAAGTAGCAATTTGGAAAAACATAACCCGAATTATTCGTTCGATTACAAAAAACACACAATGCTACACTTGAAACTGAAAGAAGAAAAAAGACATGGTCGGCCCTTTTAAATTGAAATGTTGTCTGAATTTGAGATTAAAATATAATTTTAAGGCAAACAAATGTTAACTAGGGACAATTTTGTCTTTGCACAAATGATCCAGACTCTATTTAGTATCACCCTTGTAATAAATGGCTTATACCTTTGTTGTGAATGGAAAAGAAATTGAAGTCACAAAAACATGCCTAGTTTTGGAAGTCATTTTGTTTTGTTAAACGGGATATGGATGACAAAAAGGGCTACGCCAGGGAGCATTATGAACTGCAATATCAAAAGCAGCTTGAACATGGAATTTGATATATTATTACAGTACGAGTAGCTCAATTAATCAATACCTCAACAACACATCAGAACCTTAGATACATGACAATCAAAACCGCCTTTTGCTTAACACTAAATCACCAAATGCCTGTCCTAGTACTTTATGTTTTCTCCCACGATCTTTACATGTCTGCTACAATAAATTACAGTACAGACGTGGTTGAATTCAGTATCACTTAATCCGTCCCTTGGCTTTCCTAGCATACCGTTGTCTCTCTCCCGGTTGCTTCTCAGTAACCGCTGTATCATTGATCTTTCCTGCCTTTCGTTTCAAAGGCGACTTCTCTTCTGTTACTTCTTCATGTTGCATACTTGAATTGTTTTGAGAAGCTGTGGCTTCTATGTCGTTTTCATTCACAATTGGCACCTCTATGACCGAGTCACGTGATTCATCAACAGTACTTGTGTTGTTGTCGTGCCCTGAATTCAGAAGTTTGTTAGGATCACTTGATAGCTTCGATTTCTCCTCTCCATTCTGTCCTGCATTCAAACTAAGAGCAAGAAAATCATATTAACAATATGGAGTTCGGACGATTATAATATGAGACAGAAAGATGTAGCTCTTGTTTCACCTTGATCTTGTACAAGGAAAACCATTGGTGGCAACTACAGTAACTTCCACCAATGTAGAATCGTTTATTTCATGTGATCTAGAATCTGTAAAATGCACAAACGAGATAATTGTAGCCTCATAAATCCATCAAATTTTGATTCAAGAGATTAATTAATGAGAATTTTAGATATGTAGGCTGTTACCTCGAGGAGCTTCTCTCAGAGTAGAGTTGAATGGCTGGCCAGCATCATCGGTATCCTTGGGGCCATCAGCAGCAGTGTTATTACCACTATAACAATAAGGAGATGGCTTAGAATCAAACAAATGATGCCATAACTTCCCGCTACCACCACAATAAATGAGCAGGAGAATGCTTTATCGGCTAAGAGAGAGAATCTCACCTTTGCGATTGAATGTTCATATCTTCTGAAGGTTGATGTCTTTCTCTGTCTCTCAATCTCCCTTCTGAGAAATCCCGCAAGGCTAAATTGGACAGTTTTAGCTTGTGAGGCAACAAAATAGCTTAAGTTAGATTATGAGGGAGAGGAAGTATTGGTAAATTGGGAAAAGCACCTTCGACTTCCTCAGTAACTTGGGCAGTTACCAGATCCTTCATTAAAATATCAACACAATCATTAGAATCTGAGAGTTTTAAAGTCAATCATAAAATGTTGGGAGAATATATAACAAGTAAAGGTTCTTTTTTTGTTATTATTTTTTCTTTTGGGATTTTCACTCATGTAATAACAGAAATAGAAAGATCAGAATAACACCGATAAATTGTAGTTTGAATTCTAACCCCATCACTCAGATACCTGATTTTGCTGTGAATTTGAAGCAGCTGGATCAAGTGGAGAATCTTGATTCAGCAATCTATCTTGTGCAATCTGCGAAACTGAAAGGCACAAAATGAACAACATAACTATGAAAGCTATTTTTCCTAAACCAAAGGCAAAGCAGGTTAGCTCAAGCAGGTGATCCTCTGCATTCAAAGGTGGAACTAATAATTATGTGGAGTTGTGCATGTTATTTTTGGTACCCGGTTCTGCTTTATCAGCAACTAATGAGCCAAATGTAGAAATATCAGTTCTTGACAATGGTCGTGTCCTTAACATATCTTCAGTAGCTTTAGATCTCACTTTTCGAATTTCTTCTGTGATGTTCCAAGAACCAGTTGAAGGTGAATCCCTAATCAACTGCAAATGCACCCAGCTTTAGCATATAAAACACAGTATTCTAAGTGAGCAGATGCAAGACACATCAAGCTAATTAAAAGATGAAAAGCCTGAACTCGCACTACATATTTTTCCTATTTTGCCTATGATACACCAAATGGCAAATACCAACCCTCTTCTGAGATGCTTGATATTTTTCTCTCCGACAATTTCATTAACTTGCTCAGATATATGCCGATAAAACAAACAATGCCAAGGTAGTAATCAATGCTATTCCAAATAAACTAAAGTTTTCGTCCAACAGAACGCATGTTGTATTGATTCTAGAATAACTAAAAACTTGTTTGAACTTCATTGTCCTTTCATTCTGATCCAAAAATAGATAAGTCTTAGGATGATAAGCATTAAAAATACTGCTCAAGAACATCCTTCAGGTAATCATTGTTCAGACAAAAATGCATGTCAAGGGCAAGAATAAGTGTATAAAAAACAAAATGTCAAGACATAATCGAGCACATAATTAAATATGTAATCATGTATGTACAAAAAGACAGCGTAAGTGAAACCTTAGATGCAGAAGCAGAGTGACTGCTATACAAATAAGGGGTAGCTTCCTTAAAAAGTTGAGTTCCCATTAGTGACGGGGATATTAACTGCGTGTCCTTCACAGATGGTGATGACCACGGGGAGTGCTCTCTCATGTATAATTTGGCCAAATCTACAGGTGAATGTATCTCTCCTTCTGTAACCTGCATTGAAAAATGTCAAATGCAAGATGCAGATGGCATTACACTTGTCTAAGTAGTATCTAGAGCAATGTCCAGATAACTGGCGTTCACCCAGTTAAGCTTATAGTAAATGTAGTAGCACAATGTATGTGCATGGAAACATTTGTGTTTTTTAGGATTTTATGAATGTAAAAGTACAATTTATTTCAAAAAAATGTAAAGCACAATCTCTATCACAAACTTACACCTGTATTAAAACTTTCATCATATCATGGACGCCCATAATAGGGATGAAAAGATGCATCATACATGCGCTAATGAATGTATACATTTGAGTAGATATGCATAAATAATATAAAAGATCGAATCCACATAAAATCAAACTCCAGTGAAATGAAACATTTTGAAAATGACATATCATAGAGTTTAACTCAGATATCTAAGAAAAGGTTACTAACGCGTGGAGAAACAGCAGAATTCAAGGTGCAGGTCCCAGATTCCAGTTGTGGTCTAGGACTTGAGGCAAGTTTCTTTACTTCTAACCATCTTTTGGCCTCTGTCAGGGCTGCACTGCAGAGATCAGGCAAATCAACATCTGAAAAAGAGTAAAACCATCAGACAAGAAAGTGTTCTGCAGACCCTTCACAAGTCTTTTCATAATTTTGATAAGAAACTGAAGAAATACCACTGATGGAAGTCCTGTTGCGTATGTCACTTAGTCTCCCATCTAAGCTTCCAGTTAAAGGTGGATCTGCAACTCTTGACCTGATAATATGAGTTAATCGATCACATTCCTCCCTGCTCACATATGAACTTAAACTTAGAATACAGAGTTAAACCTTGGGCCAGCAGTAAATTAGCAGACACTGACAATGTCTTGGACAAAGTCAAAAACCATGGCAATTATTTGCATTACATGTTTGGAACTTGAACTCAAAGTCTCAAATTCAAAAACTTCACTAGTTTGCATAACTCAAAAGTTTCCAAATTTCATTCAAAATTTCAAATGCATGGAAAGTTAATGACCATATTAGCATTTGATCAAGTACTACTAGTTCAACCTTGGTTCTACGATGCAAGTTCACAAGACAAACAAATAGACAAAGAAAGAGTCTTCAGCATATGATTCTTTACTAAAAAATGTGACAAGTGACTGTGAAATCCATGCAAGAGAATTCAGGAATTACCTTGAGAAGGTTTCCTGCATAAGAAGCTGCTCAATAGCACACTTTGTCTCACTGTTCCAAACTATAGCTCCAGGATCTTTCCCCAAGGACTCAGACTAGTACAAGAACAAACAAATAAGACGTCTAACAAAACCAAAAGTATCGAGATATATCAATTTCAATTAATGAACTAAGAATCCAGCCATGATACATAATAAAAGTTAAATACAGTGAAGTTGCAGTATCATTTATGCTTTAAGTAATTCTAACATGACTACGTCAATGTGAAGCACCTTAGGTATACGATTATATAAAATCTGGTACACTCAAATAAATCTTATAGACGCAATGTCACATAAAGAACTTTGCATTCATTCTACTAATTGGAAATCGGCATTTCTTCAGGAACAAGGTGCCACATACATTCGTGCCCAGTGCTACAATTGCCAATAATCACTAAAGCTGCACTAGATGCTTAGGCAAACACATACAACAATAGGAAACTGGAGCGCAAGCGTAAGAGGCAAAGTTCATGATGCTTAGGCAATAGGCACAACCTAAAAAATAAAAAAAAAGATTGAATTTTGAGGTAATAGTAGACATAGAAAGCAATGAATTGGATATAAAGATACAAGTCGTCGTTAAATATAGTATAAAGACCAAAATTATTATTGTACGATCTTATTAGTACTAAGCTGATTAGGAACTATACAAACCTCTAAACATGCCAAAATCATTACCATTCCCAAAAAATTCCTTAAATCCTAAAATTTATTCTGGGTGAGCGTAGAGCCTAGTGAATCCAAGTGTGCACATTTTGTATGTGAGTAGCAGCCTGGCAGGCGACTGGGCGACGAGGCTGAACCCTAATGCTCCTAGAGCCTAAGATGCGTCTTTCAGAACTATGACATAAAGCTTTCAATTGCACTTATCGAAGAATCTACCTCCGTAAGATGCTAGCCAACAATGCCAAAACTAATAACTCAAACGTGCACATCAAATCATCTACAACTAAAAGGAAAAACAGAGGAAAGAACAGTAAAATTACCAAAATGTCTTAAGACTACCTTCTCTAACTGGTTGGCATCTCCATAAGAAGCATTGGTATCATCATTGGCATCATCTGAATCATCATCCTCTACAAAAAAGAATTAACATCCTGTGACACAACAATCTCCAGGTTTTTCTCCTCTGGAAATTTTAAAAAATGGCACAGCTATAGCAAAGCAGGCAAAAAGCAAATAGTATTAATCACTGTACAAACATCAAACAATCCAATGACTCTACACACTGCTCCTAACTTACATCTTTAGCTTGAACAGCAGAGAATGGAAGAGATAGATCTCAAGACCTATTCAATTAACAAATCTAGAAGCAAAATATGGGTTAGCTTCCAACATACAAAATCCATCAACTAGCACAGCACAACAATAACCATTTCTCAATCCAGTCCCAAAAAGAGCAACCAAAAGCCTCCATCTCCACATTTCGAATCATTGTGAATTAACAAGAACGAAAAACAAATAAAACTTCAAAACGGCCATTTGTTCACATGAAAATGCTAAGGAAACTCATGTAAACGCACCGGAAATGGACTCATCATCCGAAGAAGACGAGGAAGATTCGGGGCGGAAGACAGAGAGAACTTTTCCAGCGCCGGTAGCAATCATTCGAGTTGGAGACAAAATGAGTTTGGACAGCCAATTAGGGTTTCCAGGAGCGGAATTAGGCAAAAACTGAGAAGGCCGGTCGTAGGGAGTCCTCGGAGCAGCAGTGCGCCGGCGCCGGAGTATTTTCCCGCCGGAGCCTCCGCCGTCGGCGTCGTGAGATCGGGAAACGGAGGCCATGCTGGCGAGCGGAGGAATAACTCGGTTGGATTTGATCCGTTGGAGGTTTGTAGCGGTTATCTATGAGAAACGGACTGTTTTACAATGGATCGGGACTTCTGGACATATCTCATTCATTCAATGACTCAGAATTTTTGAACAACTACCTGTTCTTGTAAAATTTCTCATGAAAAACAGAAAATCCCTTTTAAAGTATATGACGTGGCCTCCACTGATTGGCTAAAATTCCCAAACATAATTCATTTCCATTTGTGAGCTGAAATATATTATAGGGTAAGATATGGATTGATTCATTTTAAATTTATTTTAATATCATAATATTTATATTTATTTAAATTTATGGTTGGATGTTCATATCTAATTCATATCCATTTGGATCTTTGGTTTCAATGTTCATGTCTCTAATATCTAATGGATTTGGATTATTTAACTTTTACATTAATAAGTAATTCCACATTTTTAGGTATTTTTTTTAATTATTTTCTTAAAAGTTCTTGAACTAAACTCATTTTCTTTATTTTTTTAGATTTTTTGTTATTTTCTAATTTTTTTATTTTTTATGAAACCGGATCCTAAAATTTATTTTCACATTGTCAAGTCAATCCAAAAATATTTCAAACATTTTTTTATACAAAACTTATTTTTTTTATTTTTATGATTTTTCATAATATTTTAGAATTTTTTTATTTTTTATATAAATTGAACCTTAAAATATAATTTAATTGGATTTGATATATTTATATATTTGTAGTATGGTTCATATATGAGTCATATCTAACTTGTATCCTTTTGGATGATCCAAATCCAATCCATATTTTATGGATATCAATTGTAATGGATTTGGATAAAACATAGATGAATAGGATATGACGATATAAATTGGATCTCATATCCATTGCTATCCTTACCCATAAGTTATCGGGCCGAGATTTGAGACCAATTCTGAAACAGGTCGGGTCGGGTCGTAGATCGGGTAAAAGAGAGATATTTTCGCATATGTAAGCGCTTACGCCACCGAGCTGGTTTTTTCATCCGCAGTCTCACCGCCAACGAGCCGTCGTTAATTTTCGTTGAATATAAAAGCTCACCGGCGTTTCCTTCTTGAGTTGGATTCAGAGAGAGGGAGAGGAGGAAGAGAATATGCCGGGCCTTACTTGCAACGCGTGTAACAAAGAATTTAGGGATGATTCTGAACAGAAGCTTCATTACAAGTCCGATTGGCACCGGTACAATCTCAAACGCAAAGTTTGTTTTCTTATTCTTGTTATCTCCGTTAAATTTCATTTTTTTTGCGCGTAAATTTTTGGTTTTTGATGTTTTTCTGTTTCTTGGGTTCCGTTTCGTCGGTGCCATGATTTTTATTTTGGGTTACTAAATGAATTACTTGATTTCTGAGGATGTTTAATTCAAAATGAATTATTTAGGAATTGTATCGTGGGTCTGAACGTGTAGCTTTAGTTCTTTCACCGACTCTTCTTCCAAGAACTTGCTTTTGTTTCCTCACTTTTGATTATGGATTGGCTGTAGTAACTTTGATACAAGTTTCGATTGTTGAAAGAAATGTTTATAACTTTATGTTTGTTTCATGCTTTAGACAATCAATTTTCGTGATGCAAATTCTTTTATATGTTGGTTAGTTGATTTGCGTGGTTGGAAGGAATTAGAGAAGTATTATGTTGAACCTATAGATGCTAAATGGAGTTTAGTTTCTCTAATTAACTTTTTACAAAGCTTTTTATTTTGAATCTTAATGGCCATTTGTTATCCTTGTTCTCACTATCCTTTTTACAGAATTGTAATGAGTTTAGTCTCCTTCGCACAATATTGTTGTTATCCTGTTTGGTGTAATGTTTTCTGTTTAACATTGTGCGACATAGTGTTTTAATATTTGACCTGTGATAAGTATGATTTTCTTATAAATAAGAACACAAAAGTTGTAGTGCCCCTGCATGGTTTTTGCTCATGGTGCAGTTTAATGACTAGTCCATCGAATGGGCTCTATGGTCTCTAGTCTATAGCTGTTGCCCTTTCATAGCCGATGTAAATATCTTTGTCAACTGACAGGCTTAATAATTCAGTTCAGAGTCCTCAATATTGACTTATTAGAATTTGACATTTTCAGTTCTTTACTCTCTCTGTTTCCTGTGTAAAATGTCAGGTTGCCGGCGTCCCAGGGGTGACTGAAGCACTATTCCAAGCTCGACAAGCTGCACTTGCTAAAGAAAAGGATGCATCAAATGAGACCCCTATGCTCTATAGTTGTGTTACATGTGGTAAGGGATACCGAAGTTCCAAGGCACATGCTCAGCATCTCCAATCACGAAGCCACATCATGCGAGCTTCCCAGGGAACCCACCAAAATGAAGACAAGGCAGTAGTCAAGCCATTTCCTCGCCGTGCCATTACTAAAAATACCCCACAAATGCAAGAAGTGGATGAAGAAAGTGAAGAGAGTGAATGGGAAGAGGTTGATGAAGAGGAACAATTGGTTGGTGACGCCACAAAGTCATTGACCGAGTTGAATGTAAATGAGGCCATTGAAGAGGATATGGATGAGGATGAGGATGGGGATGAAGATGATGAAATGTTGGATCCGTCTTGTTGCTTTATGTGTGATAAAGAGCACGATAATATTGAGAGTTGCATGGTTCATATGCACAAGCAGCATGGCTTCTTCATTCCTGATGTCGAGTATTTGAAGGACCCGAATGGTCTTCTTACCTATCTTGGCCTTAAGTTTGGTGCTTGTATCTTGTTGTTATATACTCTTTTGGGTAAGTACATCACTTGCCCCATGAACATGATTCAAATAGTCGACTTCTCCCTGACCTTTAAAGTGCCTCTTCTTGGCCCCTTAAACTTCAAAAAGTTCACCAGTTTGCCCCCTAAGTGCCATGTGGCAGCATAGTTGGGGAGGAAACAGGCTCTTGAAAGGTTGAAATCAACCATATGCCGATATGTGGTGTTCTGGGGTAAACTGGTGCATTTTTGTAAATTGGAAGGGTAAACTGGCGCACTTCTGCAAATTATGGGTGAATGGGGACTTTTATGAAGTTTAAGGGGGCATTAGGCAAAATGGGACAATTTCAGGGGGGCAAGTAATGCTTTCGCCTTCTCTTTTAGTCCAATTATGTTCACTTTTGTTATCTGTTTCTCTTTCCAGGTGAAAAGGGATTTCATGTGTTTGTACTGCAATCACAGATGCCACCCTTTTACCAGTTTAGAAGCAGTTAGGAAGCACATGGAGGCAAAAAGCCATTGCAAAGTACATTACGGCGATGGTGACGATGAAGAGGAAGCCGAGTTAGAAGATTTCTATGATTATAGCAGCAGGTATGCCATTCACATATCCTTCAGTTTTAGCATGATAAATTATCCATCTATATTTCCATGATTATAACTCGTGGTGTTGTTGCAGCTATGTCGATGGGGATGGAAAACAGCTGATTTCTGCAGGTGATATGGGAAATACAGTTGAACTCGGGAGTGCGGGTTCAGAGCTCATTATAACCACAAGATCCAATGCAAAAATATCATCAAAAACACTCGGTTCACGGGAATTTTTGCGCTATTATCGACAGAAGCCCCGCCCATCGCCAGCAAATGCTGTGGCCATCACTGCTTCACTGGCCTCTAGGTTCATTTCTAATCTCGTTTCTCATATATGTTTTGTGAATAACGAAAATATGCAGATTTGGTTAAGCTTTTTATATGGTCTTTGATTTGGGTTGTATGGTTCAGGTACAGGAGCATGGGGCTGGCAACGGTGCAGTCAAGAGAGCAGATGGTGAGGATGAAAGTGTTGAAGGAAATGAGGCGATCGGGTGTCGAGGCTATGCGCTCCAAAATCGGTATGAAGAGCAACGT